>VMDO01022526.1:0-33317 GCA_007922755.1 Pedetes capensis | reverse complement strand
ATTGGTTCCTCTTCATATGCAACCTCTTGGAATGGTTGGTCATCTACCAATTCTTTCCTGTATAATGACTCTGTGTATTCTTCCCATCTTCTTTTGATGTTTTCTGCATCATTTAATATTTTCCCTGTAGAATCTTTCACTACTGCCACTTGAGGCTTGAATTTTTTCTTCACTTCGTTAAGCTTGAGAAACACAGAGCGTGTTCCTCCCTTTTGGTTTTCTGCCTCCAGCTCCTTGCATATGTCATTATAATATTTGTTTTTGTCTTCTCGAGCTGCCTTCTGAAGTCTTCTGTTTAGTTTCTTAACTTCATCATGTCTTCCTTTTACTTTGATTTTCCGGTAATTCCCTGTCTATATATTGCTGCAGTCGCTTCTGAATGATCTTTAGTAGAATTTTGCTGGTGTGTGATATTAATGATATTGTCTGATAGTTTGCACATTCAGTCGGATCCCCTTTTTTGGGAATAGGCACAAATATGGATCTCTTCCAGTCAGTTGGCCAAGTAGCTGTTTACAGTTGCAAGGAAATCAAGGCCACATTCTACCCAAATAGAACTCCTTTTATACCCCCTCAGGGGAAGTTAAAGTTGTATTTTTATGTATTTGTTGAGTTAGAGAAATGTCATTTCTTTAACTCTTAATCTTGGTATATAGAATAGATAGATGCACAAACAGTATAGAATAGAGAGAAACAAATTTAGTTAGAGAAAACAAAGAAAATACTTAAGAAAAAACTAGGTTATGGGTATTTTTTCTAAAATACACCTAAGCAATATAGTCTCAGTTCTGGGCAGCTCACAAATCTAATGGTCTCAACTCTACAGAATAAATTTAAGAAAATAGAGAGAAAGCAAAAGTGTCCATGGCCTGTTATTTTACCTGCTACTCCATGACCCAAGCCTTCATTCTGATCCTTAAAACAGACTTTTAGACACAATTCTAGCAGACTTATTTCTCTGGTTTTGTAGTCATTGGTGCTTTAGAGTGAAAGTCACAAATGGGTGGAAGTAGCCAGCTGAGGGAGGCAGTAACAGAGGGAGAAATAAGTACTGACAGCTGAAAGCTTGTTGATGAGCATGAAGATTGAAAGCTGATCAAAAATAGACATAAGAGCTCAAAAACACTCCAGATGGGGCCCCAGGACAAATATCCTTCCTACTTCAAGAGTCCCTGCAGGAGTATGATTCATATGACAACATTAGGTTATCAATAATAGCTTGGAAAATATTTAACACCCTTCATTAACATGGGAGAGTTTATGACAATATGTATAAATAGGACCATGAAAAACCTAAAAAGTGAGAAAAGTTTCATTAGAATATTTGGACAAGGTCAGGTTGGGTGAAAGTTTTACCCTCTCCTTCCTCATGACCTTGGACAAGTTACTTAACCTCTCTGTGCTCCAGTTTCTTCTCTGTACAATTTAAAATTAGCATATAAATACTTAGTTCTTACACTTATTGAAAGACCAAATAAATCGAGCCTTAATACAATCTAACACTGAATCTGGCAAGCAGTACATAATAATACAGGTTCTATTCACTTCTCTTAAAATGGCCAGCTTTAGTTATCTGGGAAGTGCATTACTATGAGAAAACCTATTCCTCTAAAATACCACATCAACAAGCCATTCTTCGTGTTCATAGAAAGATTTATGTAAGATTGTCAATTAACCAAAAAAGTCCAAGGTGACAAGGTGATTTGACCCCTTTAATCATGCTTGCCTGACCCTTTTGGAAAGTTGACCAAATCTGAAATGAGCAATAACAGGATACACACACACACACACACACACACACACACACACATATATACACACACATATACACACATGGCCTGCAGCCGTAGCCCTGTGGAATATGATCCCATCAGATCTCAGAAGCTAAGTGGGGTCAGGCCTGGTTAGTACCTGGATGGGAGACCGCCTGGGAACACCAGAAGCTGTAGGTTTGGGAGAAGGACCTGGCAACCCCCTCCCAAAAATCAATCTGCCATTGAAAACCCTATCCACAGCAGAGAAGCACTGACAATAGTGTTTCCCCTGTTGTACAGAGGGTCGCTATGAGTCGGATACCGACTCGATGGCATCTAACAACAACAACATACACACACACACACACTCACATATATACACACACACACACACATACATATATGTATATATGTACATATATGTATGTATATATGTGTGTATATGTATGTATGTATATACATATACATATATACGTATACATACATATATATATATATATATATATATCCAAAGCTGAGGAGTCTATTGGACAAAGATCCTCTCCCACATTGGCATGGGAAATAAATATTTCAGCTGATTTCTTTTCATTTCAACTTGTTATTTCAGGTGTTCATTTGTCTTCATTCAATTCTGTTCATAAATTCTTAAAGCAATCATGATTTCCTAAAGATTTTGCAAGATGCTGAAAGGAAGATATTCTGACATTTGGAAAAGTCTTTTTCTTCCTCGTGCCACAAAGTATAAAGGCACCAAGCAAAGCACACCAGAATCTCCCTTTAGATCTTCTCATTACTTTAGAAGCACACCAGCTACCTCATAACATATGTGTATGGATGTCAATATGCATGTATATGTGTGTGAGAGACAGAGAATGAACCAAAGATACAGAGAAGGCTGTATCAACTCATCAATTCACAGCAGAAAGCTCTACAGTGCAATGTGATTTGTAAAGAACAAGGATATATAGAAAAATATCACCACAAAAAGACAAGTAAATGGTAGAGAAGTCTTTGACGGGGGAGGGGGGGAAGGGGGGAGGAAGCGTACAAGAGGGTAAGGGGGAACCTATATGAATAATGTACAACAAAATGCATATATGGAAATGTTGCATTGAAAAGCATGTCAGATGAATCACATTAAGGTGTACATTAAAAATTTCCAATAAAAAATTTTAAAAAGAAAAATAATGGGGAGAGGGAGAAAGAAGAAAAAAAAAGAAGAAGAACTGTATGTTTATGCAAAGCCACCCACTTTAAAGAAATGAATTTTTCCTTAAGTCTTTTCTAGTAAACATGGGATTCACTATTTTATTAGTGTTCAACAGGCTCAGGATTCCCTAGATGACAGGTTTGCAAATGATGCTCTCCATTCCAAATTTGACCAAGTGTCTGCTTTTCTAAATAAACTTTCCTTGGGCCAGCTGTAGTGGTACGTGCCTATGATCACAGCATTTAGGAGGTAGAGGCAGGAGGATCATGAGTTCAAAGCCAGCCTGGCCTACACAGCAAGAACCTGTCTCCAAAGAAAATTTTTATTGGAACACAACCACACATTTGTTTATGTATTGTCTATAGATGTTTTTGCAATAGAAGAGTGGAAGAGTTGTAATAAGACTATATAGCTCATAAAGCTGGAAATATTTATATACAACCCTTCATGGAAAACATTTACTGACCCATACTCTTGAAAGGTGATCTTTCAAATTCAATCCAAGGGCTAAAGATGTGATCACTGTAATGTGAAATAAAATATTATCAGCATTGCTCCTACCTATAATCCCTCACCCCAGAACAAACAAGAAATTACATTGTAAAACTATCCAGTGCATGGATTGACCAGGATATCCCCTACTTGCACAGAAGGCCAACAACTACATTTTCACTCTGGATTGGATGTCTCAAGGGAAAAAGTGAGGTTCTGCAGTTGGGAGAGACTAGTCCAACATCACCCTCACTTGTTCACTTTCCGAGCATGGTGACATGGTACACGTTTATGTGGATTACTTAAGTGGATTTAAGACTCTTATCATCTATCCAAATCGACCTTAAAAGATTCCTACAAAGAAACTACAAACAAAATTCTAACCATGCAAGTGTAAGTGACTAACAAGGACATACTGGAGCTGACACTTCAAGCTTATTCAAGTATGAGCTCTTCAGCAGTATGCTACTAAGGAAAACAACAATCACCTAAACAGGTTTGACAAAAAGTCAGCTCACATCAGTCAAAAAACTTAAGGAGCCTGCTTGAAATACAAATTTGCATTCTTAGTCATTTCTAACAAAAGTCACCCTACATGTATATTATGCCATGAAAACTAGAAAATTATAATAGTCTGAATCCATCATACTTACCAAATTATTTTTAAATATAATACTTTATTTCATGTTTCTCCCAATCTTTTTTTATTTGTTTTAGGACAAAATGGGCATAACATGTAGTATGATGCATGCTAATGTACTATACAGAATATGTAACTAAATATATAGGTGTTCCCTTTTATCTACAGTTACATTTTCCAAGTTTCCAATTACCAAGAGTCAACAGGAGTCTGATAATATTAAATGGAAAATTCCAGAAATAAACAACTCATCTTTTTTAAGATTCATGTCCTTCTGTGTAGAATAATGAAATATTGTGACATTTAATTCCGTCCCACTCAGGACGTGAATCATCCCTTTGTCCAGCATACACATGCTCTATATGCCCTTAGCCGCTTGGTAGCTATCTTAGTTAGTAGATCCATTGTTATAGTATCACAGGGCTTGTATTCAGGTAACCCTTAGTTTTCTTATTGCTGCCTCCCAAAGTACAAGATGCCTGCAGCTGTACCACCGTGGCATCCTATCCCATCAGACCTGGTTAGTACTTGGATGAAAGACCACCTGAGAACACCAGGTGATATAGGCTTGGGAGATGGACCTCGCAACCCACTCCCAAAATACAATCAGCCATTGAAAACCCTATGGATAGCAGACAAGCACGACAATAGTGTATTGCCTATTGTACAGAGGGTCACTATGAGTCAGATACAGACTCAACAACACCTAACACCACTACCAACAACAAAGTATAAGAATATTGATGCAAGAATATTGATGCAAAGGGGCAGCCAGGACATAAAACATGGAAAGACAAGTTAACTCTGGGGTTATGTGGCAACAACTGCAGAATATATAAGAAAAAGAAAAAGAAAAAGAAAAAAACCATTGGTTCAGTACGATCCATGGTTTCAGGCATGATGGAGGTTTTGCAACATATCCACCAGAGATAAAGGGGAACTATCATACACAAACAGGTGAAAAACTCAACTTTTATTTTTTTACTAGTAGCGTATATGATCAAAGAGTTTCTGAACCACCAATGTAGAAGGTAAAAGCATATACAGAGAAGGCTTCTGTCTAGACACCTGTCTGTTAACCTTTCAAAAGCCAACAGAACTATAGGAAGTTTACCCAACAGGAGGCCAGCTAAAATCAGAACATGTGCTGCTTTCCTTGTTAAAATAAAATAATTGGAATCTTTCTTTCAAGTTTCCTTTTTCAAACAAAGGGGGTGAAATGTTTTGTGAGCCTCAGATTTAGCCACTTATTAGCTGTGAAAAAGAATTAAATTTTGAAAAGCAAGAATATTTAACAAAGATGAAAAATCCGCGGCTGTTAAGGACTGAGTTTAAGGCATTCCAAAGCATCATACATTTACTTAAAGTCGAAGTCAGAGTTGATAATAAGAATATGAAAGAAACTAAATTATGCTTGACAAATTAAATGTCTCCTTAGCAGCAGGCTAGTCTGCATTGCTATAGAAGTTGATAAGTAATTTTTCCCATATAAACCCTAAATATCTTTAGATAATAGATTATATTAAGAGAAAATGTGAACCAGAGGACATGCATATATGTGCCTGAAATCATGCAAAATTTGCCAGTTTCATGCTCTTCACTATCTGCATTTTATAGATTAAAAAGCTAATGGTAAGGAAGTCTAACCAACCTGGCCAAGTTCACTCAGCTAATAAGTGGCAGAATTAACATTTTTAACTAACATATCTGATACCAAAGACAAGACAGTTCTGCCGAAGGATGCTTTTTCAAAGCAATATCAACACTATGCTGAAAGCTTTTTTCTAGGAATTTTGAAAAATACTACCTAAGGTCTGATTCAGTGGCCCCAGTTATGATCTTGTTGTATGCTAAAATTTTATACTAAAAACCTTTTTTTTGAACTTTCTCCACTGAAACAATGTTATATACCATGACTGAGTTCTCTGACCCATCCAACTCTTTTTAACTAATTGTATACTTGAATAATAAAAGCAATGACTTATTATTTGACAATATAGTGTGTCTGTGCATGCATTAAGGCATTTAATTCTTATAGCAGCTTCTACATACACATAATAAATGCCAACATTTTTACTATTTTATCTCAATTGGTAACAAACTGGAACAAACACTTCCATTTCCTATTTCAAGTTCTCACTGAATCCCTAGTCTTCTACTATAAAACTGGTCTGGAGCAGAAGGATTCATCCCCTAGAAATAAAAATTAATAATAATAAATTCCAAAAATGTCTTTGATTTGACCAAAAACCTATGTGACAGTCTTATTCTTCCTTCTAACAAAGCAAATATCACATGTAAAGAGATTCTTTTTGTGGTATGCAGTAACAATTTGAAAAGTCCAACAGAAACGACAGCCCTAAGTACACGTTGGATCTGTGGCTCAGTGTCTTACCCCACATCACACAAGTGCTATGCATTTTACAGAAGATGCCAACTCCACTCCCCCAAATAGTGAGAGTTATACCTCCTAGGAACCATTAGCTTAATTCGAATCTCACTGATAAGGTTGACCTTAGCAAAGCCTTCCCGTGCCTCCCATCAGATATAGGTCATCCTGAGTTACCTGCTTCTCTCCTACTCTACTAATTGATATTTTGGATTTAATTCAATTATTTCTTTTATTTGTTTAATTTACCTCTTTTTTCAAACTTTTGATTCACTGGTATTTTCAGCAGGTTGATGTATTTTTAATTTCCTTTGATCTATACAAAATTTTCCAGTACCTCTAAGGAAAGCAAAATGAGGTAGAGCAATAAACAAATCCATTTTTTCCCTAAATGTCTTGAGTTTTCTATCCTTTCATCTTTAACAATGATCTGGTCATTTGAGCAACTAATACCTTAAAATTTGCAATTATAATCATGCTTATAAAACTGACAGAGTGAGAATAAGTAAATAAGGGCACTTTACAGGTGGAATAAATGGAGTAAATTTTTTTTTTTTTTGGCAATTTAATTCCTCCTCTCCCAGCACCAAGCCTTAATTCAACATAGTCAGTGTACCCACCTTAAGGATAAATATTTAGCTCTAATGGAAACTCTGTGGACTGATAATTAAACCCCCAAACCCTTTAACAAATTGCTCACTTAAAATCTTGTGTTTAAAGGGCATTTAAATTTAAATAAATAGATCAAAGAAACAGGGAAACTGATGATACAGTTGTAGTTAAGATGAAAAGATTACAAACATTTGCTTTCTGAAAGTTTGACCTTTAAGACTTAGAAACAATTCTAGTCAGAGTCACATGGAAGTTCAAGATATGTTCTGAAGTTTCACTTTCCAATGAAAAGTTTGCACCCTTCAGACTTGTGTTCTTTTTGTTATTAACAGATTGCTACTAGCCTTTCTGATTCAGCACTTAATTTTGTTACTGAGTTAAAATCATGCATGTACAAACTCTCTTTTTCTGAAATTTCTTCAATTCCTTTAACAGAATAAAGCTAGTGAGCTTACATTTCTTTTTGTCGTGAAATCTTCAAAGAAAAATTCTCCAACTTCTGATGAAAATAACAAGCAACTGATCATTTCTCTTTATTCTAACTTTGAAATAAGGTTTAAAAAGAAAAGCTCCAGAAGATGATATAATTAGATGTACTTTCTCTTTAATGATGAACCATTTATGTTCCTTGTTCTGGACATTTTTCTCTTACTCATAGAATAAGGTAATAAGGAAAAAATGGTCTGGGGGTGCTTTTTAAGAAGTTCTGGCTCTCACTGATTCTGCTGGTGATTCTATCTCCCAAACTCATAGAGAACATTTTGTTATCATTATTTTTAAAAATCAACAGAAAATTACCCACATACTTGCATATGCATAAGCATGCTCAAGTAACAAATACACACAATAAGGTCCCTGTGTATCCTCTATCTATATACGTAGACTGATATATTAAGCCAAAGCCAAATGCATATGTGGGTGGAAAAACTTCTTGTAGTTTCCTACTCTCTTGAGTCATAATTAGTTGACTGAATAATTGCTAAAGCTCCTAAAAATTTTAGTTTACTCAAACTTTATTGTATAGAAGAATTACCCAGTGTGCTTTTTAAAACAGATTAAATTGCCAAGTCCCACCAGGAAAAAAAATCTAACTTTTCCATCTCTTCTGGAACACAGCAAGACTGGTACATGTGGTCTATAGACCACAACTGGTAAAGTTTCTAGATATTTCCTCCTCATTTCCAAAGATGATTTATAACTTATCTGAGAAAATTGGGCCTTGTAAATGTTTTCCTATGTGGAAAAAGTATCTGAAAAATCCCATTCATTCTTCAATACCAGTTCAGATATCACCTCTTTGGTAACATTTCCCCTCATTTTCCAAGGCATAATCACTTCAGAATCCAGCATTCATGGTAACTATTTATGACACACCTGACCTGGAGTCAATGAGGCATTCTTAGGTGGGTCTAGAACAAACTACCAGAGTCCCCACACCAAAAGCAGTAGGTACAGGAGCCCAAACTTGCCCCCAGAGGCAACAACTGCATCTGATGTCTAAGCATTGTCCTATTTTCCCCTACCTGACTCTTTTGTTCAGTAAGTCTTTCTTACACCTGTGTATTAAAACTTTGAAATAGCAAATGGTTCTAGCAATGATCTTGGATAATTGACTGAAATCTGAGTTCAATGGTGGCCTTGATTAAATGTTCTTGAGATGTTTATCTTCCCTGCCATAATTTACAGAAAGCATGCCACACCCTTACCCACCAGAACCCACAGGATACTTACTTCTCTAGGGGCTTGAGTAATGCCTTAGTAATGCCTAGAGTGTTGCAATAGTGAGGGGAACTCCAACATCTTTAAAATTGTCTTTCCTATATCAGGAGTGTGCCTGCAGCCATACCACTGTGACATCCGATCCCGTTACATCTCGGAAGCTAAGGAGGGTCAGGCCTGGTTACTACTTGGATGGGAGACCTCCTGGGAACTCCAGGTGCTGAAGGCTTGGGAAGAGGACCCAGCAAACATTCAGTCAATTACCCATTGGAAACCCTAGGAATAGTAGAGAAGCACTACAACAGTGTTTCATCTGTTGTACATAGAGTTGCTATGAGTCAGATGCCAACTCGAGGGCACCTAACAAGGACAACAACATATCAGGAGTTACAGTGGAAGTACTATGACCACCGTGATGTCAAGGTAAGAATGGATCAAGGCCAGAATGTTCAACTGGTGTAGATAAGGCAGGCACACTTACCCTAAAAGGCAGAAGGACAGAGTGGCAATCAGACTATCTTGCCATACAGAAATCTATGGATGGTTAGTCATGGTGTTTTTGTGGGTTAAACAGATGGGCAATCTATGTAAATACTATTTGATCTATAGAAATTTTAAACTCTAGCTCTGGTGACTTTTTTGTTGCTGTTAGGTGCCCTTAAGTCAGTGTCTGACTCATAGTGACCCTAAGTACAATAGATGAAACACTATTGTCAGTGCTTCTCTGCTTTCATAGGGTTTTCAATGGCAGATTGCTTTTTGGGAGTGGGTTGCTGGGTCCTTCTCCCAAGCCTATAGCACCTGGTATTCCAAGGTGGTGTCCCATCCAAGTACTAACCAGGTTCAACCCTGCTTAGCTTCTGAAATCTGATGGGATCAGATGCTAGAGTGGTATGACTGCAGGCGGTCTGGTGACTAGAACCCTTAAAGAGTTGAGGTCATTTAGTTTGTTCTCATTCTTAAGCCAATTCAAACATCCAGAGCCTATTGATTAAAGTGGAGGACAGGCCCTGTGAGGATTGCTCTGCTACATCATTACAAAGTAGATTTGTGAATTTTTCTCTTCCCCAGAAAAGGATTGTATTATTTTATCTGTGGTGACTTTTCATTGGAGAAGAGGAAATAACTTGATCATATGGAATTAGACATAGTTGAGTTGATGCTGTTCTCCAGATACACAAATGCTTCTATTGTCCACCTGACCTGAGAGGGACTCATGGACTTAAGTTATAAATGGAGCGTTGGCCTTGACACATCACACAGTGGGTCCATTGGGTCTTTAGACTACCTTATATTTATTTTTCTGGTTCTCGATTATGTAATTGAAAAAGTCACGTGAAATGAATAACAAAACCTTCCATTTGCTTCCTGATCAATACAATAATGGCTGTTTTAATAAAGATCAATGTGAATCCCTGCTTCAGCCCACAACTACCAGAATCATAGGCCAAAAGCAATTCTGCATCCATGTGGGAATTTCTGAAATAAATGCTACCACCAGAGATTTGAAAGATTGAACTGTTACTATCTCCTTATTTAACTGCTGCCTTTGACCTATGCAGAAGGTAGATGAGTCTCAGAGAATATCATAAACATAATCAAATGGAGAATCTAATTTATTTGCTAGAAGAGGTGTTGATGACATACCTCTAAGTCATGTTAACTATGTAGCTTTCCACTATAATCTAGAACTCAGTGAACTTGATCTTTATGATGTCCCAAAGAACACCACACAGACTTGCAATGGTCATCTGAGGCTTTCTCATATTACATCACTCTTACAATGACTCCTCTGCCTCCTTTTTTCACATTTAAGGGCCCTTGTAATCACATTGGGCATACACATATAATTCAGGAATATACTTTATTTTAAAGTCAACTGATTAGTAACCTTTATTCCATCTGCTATTTTTATTTCCATTTACCATGGAAGGTAATATACTCACTGGTTCTAGGGATTAGGATGAATGTCTTTGGGGTACAATTATTCTACACACAATAGGACCTCACAACCTAGCTATCAAGCTAAAAATGCTTGAAGATTCTGTGACAAATTCAGAAAACTTTATGAAGACTCTGGAAGGTCCAGATTAGAGGATGAGGGCCAAAATCCCTAGAATTTTGGAACAAAGCTATGTTTGCTCATACATATGAGCATCTTTTTGAAACAACAGCTCCTGGCTTGCTAGTGAGCCCTATTACAGACTGAATGCCTGACAAAGGATATTGCTTTCTGAGAAATCTAACCTACATATAATGATTTGGCTTATTCACCAAATGATGAAGTTGAATACTCACAGTAATGTCCCAGCCTCAAATGGAAATAAGACTGAAAGTGAGCAATTCTTAAAGCACTAAAGAGCATTTCTCTTACCATTTCCTGTTATATTGTTATTTGTCTCTCAGCCTGCAAATATTGTTTTATAGTGTTCCATATTATCAGTTGGCTAAGAAAAAAAAAACTTAGATCTGGCTCACAGATGGATCTGCATGACATCTTGGCACATGCAAGAAGTGGAATGCTATTGCATTAGAGTTTTTGAAAGACCACAGGGAATGCAAATCCTCCTAGTAGGTAGAATTTCAGGAAGTATATCCAGTTGTCTACTATACAGGGACAGAGAAGGGGTTGATATTCAGATCTTCACTAATTAGACAGTGAATTTCTATGGCTTAAGTATATGGTCAGAGATTTGGAAGATTCAAGATAACCTGCCTGGTTATGAGGTCTTAGTAAGAGACATGTGGATTTATGACTCTGATGAGTACAAATCAAAATGAAATTTGGTTCTTTTGTTAATTCTCACTAAAGGTAATTGACTACAGAAGAGGCATTCCACTATCAAAGGATCAACCAGACCCCTTTCCTAGCCATTTCAAGGCTTGCTCAATTTACAAAGTGAACATCAAAACAAGGAAGGAGAATATGACAATGTAATTGTCCCTTCCCTGAGGCTAATCATGTTGCTACCACTGCCTACTGTGCTACCTCCTAATACCAGAGGACAGCGTGGACCCCTCAGTAGGCAACAGGCCAGACACAGTGGCAGGCTGATGGATCTTTCACAACACACTTCATTTATCATAGGTTTAGTGGTGTCCAAAAACCATTCATGTTTACCCAGAATCTCATAATGTATTCTTATGGAAATGGGTTTTTATAGATGTAATTAAGGACCTCAAGATAAAAACAGGACTGGGGTTTAGCTCAGTTGGTAGAGTGCCACTCTGCACACTCTGAGAACCCAGGTTCAATCCTCAGCACCACAAATAAATGGGAGTAAGATGTGGCAATCCACTCAGAAAGCAATCCTGAAATGATCAGCCATTGAAAACCCTATGAGAGTCACAATGAGTTGGACTGAGGCTGAGGTTTAGCTCACTTGGTTGAGTGTTGCTCTATACTCTCTGAGGCCCTGGGTTCTATCCCCAGCACCACAAAAATGGGAGAAGGAACTGGCAGCCTACTCTTGAAGCAATCTCAAGACAATCAGCCATTGAAAATCTTATGAATATTAGAGAAGCACTGACATAGTGCCAAGGAAGGCACAGTCTTGGGGAGAGTTTCATTCTGTCGTACATAGAGCTGTTATGAGTCAGACCCAATTCAATTGCACCTAACGAAAACAACACCATCTTTATAAAAAGAAGGGAAGGTGTAGGGAGAAGCTGGCAATGTGAAAATGGAGTTTTAGGAGTTTGGAAACTGGAGTTGTGCAGATAAAAACCAAGGAATTCCTTGGGGCCACAAGAAGCTGGAAGAGGCAAGGAGGTATTCTCTAGGTCCTTTGGGGAAACATGGTCCTGATGATAATTGACTACAAACTCTTAGCCTCCAAAATACTGAGAGAACAAATTCCTGTTGTTTGAAGTCACCCAGTCTGTTGTACTTTGTTACATTATCCTTAGGCAATTAACAATGTACTTTATCTACATCATGGCTTCTCACCAGTAGTCTCATTTTCATTTTTTTAAAGCACAAAATTTTACATTTTTAACGTTTTTAATTTTTTTACAGTACATGGGGGTTGAACTCAATCTCATGCATACTTTGCAAGTGTTCTATCATTGAGCTGCACCCCCAACTTCCACTTTATTCTTTAACTTTGAGTCAGGATCTCACTAAGTTGCACAGGCTATCTCTGGCTTCAAACTTGCAATCCTCCTGCCTCTGCTTCCTGAGTCACTGGAATTACAGGTGTGTGCCACCATGCTGGGCTTTTAAATTTTTTTAAAAATGTGCAGAAGTTGACCCAAAACCAGAGAATCCACTATCCATTACTCTCGTATCTTTGCATCCATCAGTAGCTGGGGTGACATAACAGTAGAAGAGCATAATGTTGACTCAATTGTGCAGCCTACAGGTAGGGGTGTTGTACTTCAAAGTTTGGCAGAGGCTTTGAACTGATACCCCACGTATGATGGCTATTTCTGACATGACCAGAAAAGATGTATCACAGAACCAAGTGGTGGAACTGGCAGTGGCTCTTCCATTACATCCAATAACCTGCTCAGTGTTTTTGCCATGGTCCCTTAATGTTGGGCTGTGCTATTTCACAGAGCTCCATGCCCAAGAGAGGAACTGTTCTGCTAAGAGGCACAACAGTGGTTCAATTCAACTGAAAGTTGAACTGCCACCCAGCTATTTCAGGTTTTTCATGTCACGAAATCCAATGACAAAATAAGTAGCTAGTTATCTAAAGGAAATTGTGCTAGTATCCCTCAGTAGGAATGAAGAGGACTGTGTTTGGAACCCTTAGAATTTCCTAATATTTTTCTTTTTATTTCCATTCTCATAAGAAAGCTTAAAAGAGGACAATAACAAAACCCAAAAAAGAAAAACTATTAGTGATTCAGACTCTCTAGGAATGAAAGTTTGTGGAGTTGGCCAAAAGAGAGTGGGCACACACAGGAAGTGGAATGCTACTGCATTACACTGTCAGAAGGGTAATAAGCAAGACAAATCCTCCTGGTAGAACTTGTCTTCATGAACCTAACTTATATTGCTTGACATACTGATCTCTAATTCCAACCATGTTGCCACTAATGACAAGATTATGGCTTAATACTAGTCTCTGTGTGTGTATGTATACCTCTTTCTTACTATTTTCTCTACATTTAATTCATTTTTCATTAATCTTTTCCCCCTACATTTAAGTGAGAAGTATTAATTGCACAAAAAAAAGGAAAGAAAGAATCCTCAATATTAATTCCCCTAAAGATTTCCACATGGCACACCAAGTAGCCTTCCTGATTCCCTCTGCCTAAAGTAAATCCTACTGTGTAGGAGTAAGGACATTGGACTTAGCCTTTACTTTAGGCCTTAGCTCTATGGCCTTAGAGAAATTAACTTCTCTAAGCCTCAGATATGATCTCTATATAATAGAGTGAATCAATATGTTGTTGTTGTTAGGTGCCATCGAGTCATGTCCAGCTCATAGTGACCCTCATAGGGTTTTCAATGGCAGATTGTTTCGGGATTGCCTTGGGAGTAGATTGCCACATCCTTCTCCCATTTTTGTGGTGCTGGTAATTGGACTCAGGACCTCAGAGATTGCAGAGCAGTGCTCTACCAACTGAGCTAAATCCCAGCCCCAAGAATCAATATACTTACCTCATAAAATGAAAAACAATGAGCACAGTGCCTGGCTGGTGTCATTATATATTTCTCAACATCATTTCTAATGGCTACATAGTTTTTTTCCATCTTGTTAGATAGTACCAAGACCCCTACTATTGGTGATTTAGTTTATTTACATCTTTTGTCTAATTAAACAATAACATTTACTGCTACATTTCTGTATATAGGAATTAATTAGTTCCTTATGATAAATACTTCTTTTTTGTTAATTATTATCCCTTTGAGGAGACTGTTATTATTAAAGCACTTAATGTCAGAAAAACACCAGGTGCTAATAGTGGATCAGACCATTGCTCATTTGCAGGTTCAAACTGAAACTGAAGAAAATTAGAAAAAGAATTTGTGAGCCAAGGTATGACCTTGAATATATCCCACCTGCATTCAGAAGCCATCTCAAGAACAGATTTAATCCATTAGACACTAATGATTGAAGGCCAGACGAGTTATGGCATGACATCAAACACATCATTCATGAGGAAAACAAAAAATTATTAAAAAGACAAGAAAAAAAGGAAAAGACCAAACTACTTGTCAAAAGAGACTCTGAAACTTTCCCTTTAGCATTGAGCAGCTAAAGTAAAAGGAACACGTGATGAATTTAAAGATCTAGATCTAAACAGAAAATTTCAAAGGGAAGCTTAAGAAGATAAAATCAAATATTATAATGACATGTGAAAAGAGCTGGAAACAGAAAAGCAAAAGGGAAGAACACACTATTTTTCTCAAGCTTAAGGAATTGAAGAAAAAATCCAACCCTTGAGTGGCAATAGTGAAGGATTCTACAGGGAAAATATTAAACAACCCAGGAAATATCAGAAGAAGATGGAAGGAATACACAAAATCATTATAGCAAAAAGAATTGGTGATTTATCAACCATTTCAAGAGGTTGTATATGATCAGAAACCAACAACACTGAAAGGAAGAACTTGAAGTTGCCTTGAAGGCATTGACAAAACACAAGGCTCATAAATTGATGGAATATCAATTGAAATCTTTCAACAAACAGCTGCAGCACTGAAGGTGATCACTTATCTATGACAAGAGATTAGGAAATAGCTACCTATCCAACTGACTGGAAGAGATCTTTGTTTGTGCCTATTCCCAAGAAAGGGGATATAACCAAATATGGATACAACTTTGCTTGTCAAGCAATATCATTAATGTCACATACAAGTAAAATTTTGCTAAAGATCATTCAAAAATGATGACAGGAGTATATTGGCAGGGAACTTCTGCAAAATAAAGCCAGCTTTAGAAGAGGGCATGGAACCAGGGACATCTCTGCTGATGTCAGATGGATTTTGACCGAAACCAAAGAATATCAGAAAGATGTTTATCTTTCTTTTATTGACTATGCAAAGGTATTTGACTGTGTTGATCACAATAAATTATGGAAAATATTGCAAAGGATGGAAATACCAGAGGACTTAATTGTACTCATGAGGGATCTGTGCATAGATCAGGAGGCAAATATTCAAACAGAACAAGGAAATATTGCCTGGCTTAAAGTAAGGAAAGGTGTGTGTCAGGGCCTTATATTTTCACAATACCTTTTCAATCTCTCTATTGAGCAAATAATCTGAGAAGCTGGACTTTATGAAGAAGAACATAGCATAAGGATAGGAGGAAGAACTCAATAATACCTTGTGATATGCAGATGATACAACTTTGCTTGTCAAAAGTGAAGAGTATTTGAAACACTTGCTGATGAAAATCAAAGAACACAACTTTCAGTATGAATTATGACTCAACATCTAGAAAACAAAAGTCCTTGAAACTGGGTCAGTACACAACTGACAAATGGAGAAAAGACTGAGATTTTGGAAGATGTATTTCACTTGGTTCAGCAATCAACACCCATGGAAACATAAGTGAAGAAATCAAAAGATGCATTGCATTGAGAAAAGCTGTTGCAAAAGATCTCTTTAAAGTGTTGAAGAGTTAAGATGTCACATTGTAAATTAAAGTGCACCTGACTCATACCATGGTATTTTCAGTCACATCATATAGTTGTGAAAGCTGGACAGTGAATAGGGGAGACAGGAGAATTGATGCTTTTGAATTATGGTGCTAGAGAAGAATATTGAATATACCATTGACTGCAAAAAGAACTAACAGATCCATCATAGAAGTCCAACCACAGTGCTGCTTGGAAGGAAGAATGGCTAGATTGTGTCTTATGTATTTTGGACATATTGCCAAGAAGGGTCAATCCTTGGAGAATGACATCATTGTTTGGAGAGTAGCAGGTCAGAGAAAAAATAAAAGAAAGAAGAGTAGAGACTAGATGGACTGATACAGTGACTGAAACAATGGGCTTAAACATAAAAAAGATCAGTGCATGGAATAGTACTGAGTAGTGTATCTTTCCATTGTACATAGGGCCACTATGTAGGACCCAACTCAATGGTATTTAACAACAACAATATTTTGGTAATTATTTTCAAAGAATTCATTAATATTCTACTTTCTAAACTTTTTAATGTCTAGAAATGACTATCTTATCCCCTTCCTACATGAAGGACACTCAGATTCAGTAATAGTATTTTGATGTACAAACTTCCCTTCCCCTTCCAAATTGATGGCTATAACTCCATTCTTTCTAGTGGTTTGTGTCATATTGAATATATTCAATCTACATAATTTTTGAGTCTCTTTTTATTAATCAGCTGTTTTCTAGTAGAAAAATGCAAAAAGATCATAGATAATTTGATAAAAAAACAGCAACAACAAAAAAAGAAACACAAGACAAGAAAAGGTCATAAAAAAACTTACAAGTAAAGAAAAGCAACACAAATTAAAATAGCATATCTTTTTTGCTCAGCAAGATACCAAATATTAAAATAAAAGTCACAATTTTATGATAAATATTCAGAGAAGTTGACATGTTCATTTGCACTGGTAGGAATGGAAATTGGCATAGCTCATCTAAATTATGTCTTAGTAGTTTTATAAACCACTTAGCCATGGAATTTCAATCTCAAGTATTTATACTAGAAAAAAATATGTATCTGTAATATGTTTTATATGCACTAATATTAAAGATGAGGAAGACTCATTAACAACCTGTGTTATGCAGATTACACAACTGTGCTTGCTGAAAGGGAAGAGGATTTAGACCATTTACTGATGAAGATCAAGGATCATAGCCTTCAATATGGGCTACGACTAAACATCAACAAGACAAAAATCCTTATGACCGGGTCAGCATGCAACTTCACTTTAAATGGAGAAAAGATTGAGGTTGTCCAAGATTTTGCTTCGCTTGGCTCTATAATCAACACCCACGGAAGCAGCAGTCAAGAAATCAAAAGACGCATTGCTCTAGGAAAAGCTGTGGCAAAAGATCTCTTTAGAGTATTGAAAAGTAAAGATGTCACATTGAAGACAAAGGTGCATCTGACTCATGCCATGGTATTTTCAGTGGCATCATATAGTTGTAAAAGCTGGACATTGAACAAGGGAGACAGAAAAAGAATGGATGCTTTTGAATTATGGTACTGGAGATGTCTATTGAATATACCATTGACTGCCAAAAGAACCAACAAATCTGTCGTAGAAGAAGTGCAACCAGAGTGCTCCTTGGAAGCAAGAACGGCCAGACTGTGTCTTACATATTTCGGACATGTAGTCAGGAGAGATCAATCCCTGGAGAAAGACATCATGTTTGGGAGAGTGGCAGATCAACACAAAAGAGGAAAACCCTCCACCAGATGGATTGACACAGTGTCTGCAACAATGGGCTTAAACCTAAATAAGATCGTTTGCCTGGCACAGAATCGGCAAGTGTTTCGATCTGCTGTACATAGGGTCACTATGAGTCGGACTCAACTCAACAGCACATAACAACAACAACAACAATATCAATCATAGAATTCATTACAATGAAAAGTTGAAAAACTACACAAATGTCCAACAAAATGAGATTTAATATATAAATACTCAACAGATTGTTGTGTTGTTGTTGTTGTTAGGTGCCATCAAGTCAAGTCTGACTAATAGTGACCACATCTACAACAGAATAAAACACTCCCTGATTCTTGTCAAGCATGTGATCTTATTTCTGTTTAAACCCATTATTGCAGACGCTGTGTCAATCCATCTGGTGGAGGGTTTTCCTTTTTTTCATTGACCTGCCACTCTCCCAAACACGATATCTTTCTCCAAGGGTTGATCCTTCCTGACTACACATCCAAAATATGTAAGACTCAGTCTAGCCATCCTTGCTTCCAAGGAGCACTCCTGGTTGCACTTCTTCTAGGATAGATCAACTGGTTCTTTTGGCAGTTCATGGTATATTCAATAATCACCTCCAGTACCATAATTCAAAAGCATCAATTCTTCTCCTGTCTCCCTTGTTCAAGGTCCGGCTTTCACAACCATATGATGTAACTGAAAATACCATGGCATGAGTCAGGCTCAACTTCATGTTCAATGTGACGTCTTTACTTTTCAATACTCTAGGGAGATCTTTTGCCACAGCTTTTCCCAAAGCAATGAGTCTTTTGATTTCTTCACTGCTGCTTCCATGGCTATTGATTGTAAAACCAAGTTAAGCAAAATCACGGACAACTTCAACTTTTTCTTCATTATTGTGAAATTGCATACTGACCCAGTGGTAAGGATTTATGTTTTGTTGATGGTTAGTCACAATCCATACTGAAGGCTATGTTCTTTGATCTTCATCAGTAAATGTTTTAAATCCTCTTCACTTTCAGCAAGCAGAGTTGTGTCATCTGCATAAGACAGGTTGTTAATGAGTCTTCCCCCAATCCTGATGCTGCATTCTTCCTCATAAAGTCCAGCTTCTTGGAATATTTGCTCAGGATATAAAATGAAGAAATATGGTAAAAGTATACAGCCCTGACACACACCTTTCTCAATTTTAAAACAGGTAGTGTTTCCCTGTTCTATTTGAACAACTGACCACTAGTTCATGAACAGATTCCTCATGACTACAACTATGTGATCTGGTATTCCCATTTTCTAAAGTGTTATCCACAAATTTTTTTATGATCCACACAGTCAAATGCCTTTGCATAGCCAATAAAACATAGATAGACTTTTTTTTTTTTTTTTTTTTTTTTTTTTTTTTTTTTTTTTTTTTTTTTTTTTTTTTTTTGCTATTCTCTGCTTTCAGCTAATATCTACCTGACATCAGCAATGATGTCCCTGGTTCCCTGCCCTCTTCTGAATCCAACTTGACTTTTCAGCAGTTCCCTGTCTCACACTGTTGCAGTTGCCTTTGAATGATCTTTAGTAAAGTTTTAATTGTGTGGGATATTAATGATATTGTTTGATAGTTTCCACATTCAGTTGGATCCCCTTTTTGAGAATAGACACAAATGTGGATCTTTTCCAGTCAGTTGGCCAGGTAGTTGTTTTTCTAATCTGTTGGCATTAACATGTTAGCACCTCCCGTGCTGCATCTCTCTGTTGAAACATCTCTATTCATATTCCATCAATTCCTGGAGCCTTGTGTTTTGCCAATTCCTTCAAGGCAATTTCCACTTCATCCTTCAATACCATTGGTTCCTCTTCATATGCAGCTTGAAATTGTTGGTCACATATCAATTCTTTTTTTACAGTGACTCTGTGTATTCCTTCCATCTTCTTTTGATGCTTCCTGCCTCATTTAATATTTTTCCTATAGAGTCTTTCATTATTGCCAATCAAGGCTTGAATTTTTTCTTAATTGAAAACCCTGTGAATAGATTGCTATGGAGTCATTAAAATGTAGTAGAAATGGATATACTACTGTGGATAGATGTGTCTGATGTATTATGAAGTGAAAAAGTAGATTCCAAAGAGAAAATTGGATATTATCCCATTTTTGTGAAGAAAAGCAGACCTCTTCTTCTGGAAGCTTAGATTTCTAAAGGTAAGAATTACCTCAGGGGTGGGAGAGTGGAAAACTACTATGGTCTGAATGTGATCCTCCCTCCTAAATTCTCATGTTGAAATTTAATTAACAATGTGATACTGTTGTGAGGTTGAGGCCTTAAGATGATTAAGTGATGAAGGCAGAGCACTCAGGAATTGGATTGTTGTTGTTAAGCGCTGTCAAGTTGAGTCTGACTCATGGCAACCCTATGCAGAGCAGAATGAAGCACTACCCAACACTGTGCCATGCTGGGCACTATTGTCAGTGCTTCTCTGCTATTCATAGGAGTGCTTTTTTAAAACTATATCCCTTTATTTATGAATGTTGGTGGGACACAGAGTAATAAGCCTTTTGCTATTTCCGTTATGCACCTAATACATTGCTTTTGGTTATACTTTCATCAACTTATATATTTCACAGAACATTTTGATCAATATATGGTAAAAAATCACATGCATTTATGGATTATATTCTATTTTTACTTATGTGTTTGTATTGCTGCATTATCTAGTTTGAGATTATCTTCTCCCTCTTTATCCGTCCATATAATTTCCCCTCCCCTTCTCCCCTTCCTCAACCTTATCTCCCCCATGCAAGACCCCTCCCTGTTCCTCCTACTCTGTTTTCATTTTCTCTTATTAGATAAGCTTATTGATCATTTATATATTTTTTCTTCCTTTAAGTTAGATTTAACTCCCAGATATGAGTGAGGGCATATGGTATTTCCCTGTTTAGGCCTGGAGATTTTTGCTTAAGAAGATATTCTCCAGTTCCATCCATTTTGCTGCAAATGACATTATTTTATTCTTTTTTATTGCTGAGTAATATTCATATATATATATATATATATATATATATATATATATATATACTTCTGTTTATCCATTTCTCTTTTGATGGACATCTTAGTTGATGCCATATCATTGCAATTGTGAAAAGTGCTGCAATAAATATGGGAATGCAGGTGTTTCTATGTTATGATGGTTTATCTCCCATTGGGTATACTCTCAGGAATGGAATAGCTGGATCATATGGTAGTTCTATTCTTAGTTTTCTAAGGTATCTCCATATTTATTTCCAAAGTGATTGACCTTATTGATAGTCCCATCAGCAGTGTAAGTTCTTCACATCCTTATCAGCATTTGTTATTATTTCTTTTGTTAATCTTGGCCATTCTTACTGGAGTGAGATGGAATCTCAGTGTTGTTTTGATTTGCATTTCCCTAGTGGCTAGTGAGGCCTGCAGCCATAGCCTTGTGGCATCTGATCCTGCCAGATCTCAGAAGCTAAGCAGGGTTGGGCCTGGTTAGTACCTGGATGGGAAACTGCGTGGGTATACCAGGTGCTATAGGCTTGGGAGAAGGACCTAGCAACCCACTCCCCATTGAAAACCCTATGAACAGCAGAGAAGCACTGACAATAGTGTTTTAGCTGTTGTACATAGGGTAGCTATGAGTTGGACACCAGCTTGATGTCACCTAACAAAAACAAGTGGTTACTGATATGGAGCATTTTTTCATGTGGTTTTTTTTTTTTTTTTTTTTTTTTTTTTTTTTTTTTTTTTTTTTTTTTTTTTTTGGCCCTTCAAACTTCTTCATTTGAGAACTATCTGTTCATTTCTTTTGCCCACTTATGTATTGGGTTATTTGTTGTCTTATTGTTAGATTTCTTAAGTTCTTTGTATATTCTGGAAATTAGGCTTCTGTCAGATGTGTAGGATGTAAAGATTTTCTCCCATTCCGTGGGCTCTTCCTTAACTCTGTAGATTGTTTCCTTTGCTATACATAAGCTTTATGATTTCTTGTAATTCCATTTTTTGATTTTTGGTGCCATTTCCTGGGTGATTAGATTCTTGTTAAGAAAATACTTTCCTGTGCCTATGAGCTGGAGTGTGTTTCCTATCTTTTCTTCTAGTGGCTTTAAGGTTTCTGATTTTATGTTAAGTTCTCTTATCCATTTTGAATTGACTAATGTGCAAATTGAGAGATATTGGTCTATTTTCAATTTTCTGCAAATGGATATCCATTTTTCCTAACATCATTTGTTGAAGAGGCTATCTTTTCCCAATTGGGTGTTCCTAGCCTCTTTGTCAAAAATCAAGTGATTGTAGTTGAGTGGGTGTATCACTGGGTCTTCAATTCTGTTCTATTGACCTTCCAGCCTATGTTTGTGCCAATATCAAGCTGTTTTTGCCACTGTAGCCCTGTAGTATAGTTTTAAGTCAGACATTTTGATACCTCCTGCACTGTTTTCGCAGCTTAGGATTTTTTTAGCTATGCATGGTCTTTTATGTTTCCATAATTCATAGGGTTTTCAATGGCTGATTGTTTCATGAGTGGGCTTATTCCAGGTCCTTCTCCCAAGCCTACAGTACTCAGTATTCCTGGGCGGTCTCCCACCTGAGTACTAACGAGGCTTGACCCTGGTTAGCTTTGGAGATCTGATGAGATAAGATACCAGGTTACTATGATGTTGGTAGGAATGGATTAGTGACCTTATAAAAGATGCATGAGGGAGCTCTTTGCCCCTTCCACCTTATAAGGACACAAAAACAAGGTATAACCCATAGGCAGAGAGTATCCCTTACCAGACACTGAATTTTTGGCACCCTGGTCTTCGAATCTTGGACACTGGCCTCCAGAAATGTGAAAAATAAATTTCTACTCTTCATAAATTAACCAGTGGAGGATTTTGTTATAGTGGCATTTTGAATGTTCTTATTTTTCTGAAGTTAACTTACATTATTTTTACAACTAAAAAATAGCATGGCTATTATAAACACCTATATCTATTTAGATTAACATACAGCTAGATTCTTTTCCCTCAAAAACACTTTTGGTTTATCTATAAGGTGTTATTTCCTTAACAAAAAACACTGACATAGATTATGTCAAATCTTGCAGCATTACATATTTAACAGTTTATTCATTGATGCACTATCTTCATAGAACAGAAATGTGTTTAAACCTATGTTGAGGACATCACTATGTGAAGAAAGAGACAAAATAGCCCCATTCTGATATCATGATGAATATAATTACAGTGGCAACCATGGAAGCTATCTGAGCTGCCTTTGTCCTACAATGCCTTTCATATCACAAACTAAAATTATTCTCCCAAAAACTGATCACAGAATAATTTTTGCTGTGTTTTTATGAAGACAACTTATCCAAATCATTTTCAAGTAAGAAGGTATTAAAATAAACAAGGCCAAGGAACGGTAAATGGATACATACTTCACAGTGGAGAGAAGCAAGGACGAAAATAATCGAAGTAAAGAAGTATGGGTTTTTCCTTTGATCTTAGCCAAAACTCAATAGTTGATGAAAGTTTGTGTATCTTCTGATGGGATCTAAATTATGTAAAGTATTGTTCTAGGTTAGAAGTCCAAGTCAATTTATATGCCCACGGTTTATCAGGCACATTAAGGATCTGACTGCCAGTTAATCCAGTTTCAATAATGCAAGAATTCTGTGATCATAATAGGAGGGTTATTTTTCCTTTCAAAGCTAATACTATCAATTTTCACCTGCTATTATTGCTTTAATGAGCCACTTCTTAACACATGAAAATGCTCTGGAAATGGTATTCCTATAACTTATGACACCACTTTTCTTGGGTCAGTAACATATTCAACCAAAATGTAATTAATTTCCCACACTTTTGCTTTCCTTTTTTGTTCTGTTTTTCTTCAGTACATGATAAGGTCTAAACCAAGTAAAGTCTACAACTGAGAGAACTATAGATAATTCCATCCCCTAAACATATCATCAAATATTGAACTTGCCAATTCCAAACCCTTCTCCTCATGGTGAAACCATGCATGAAAATATTCAATAAAAATGTAATGAGCAATGGACTCCTCTTGTGTTTGCTTTAAAGATTAAATATTTCAGTATAGCCAAGATGAATATTAAGAAAAAGAATTCTGAATTTCTAGGGAAAATGGTACTTTGATCATAATGATTTAACTCTGATTCTTTCTAAGAAGCTTACTGAAATATCAAGAAATACATATTTTTGATTGGAAACTTACTTAAAGTATTATTATAAAGGAAGGGATTCCATGTAAGATGAAGGCTACTTACAACTGCCCTTCCTGAAATAGTATCCATGTTAGCCAGCTCAGAAGTAAGAAAAGAACCTAGCAGTACACTACCACAAGCATACTTAATTTGAAACTTAATTACAGGTAAGAACATGTTATGGAGCTGAACAACATGGTGCACACATGTAATCCCAACAACTCAGGAAGCTAAGGCAGGAGTATCACAAGTCAGAAGCAGCCTGCACAACTTAGTGAGTTTCTATATCAAAATTTAAGATACTCTACAGTGGTAGAGTGCTTTCCTTGCAGAAGCTATGTAAATATGTAAATATAAAACAGAAAATAAAAACTCATAAAAGGAAAGAACATAAGACCAGCCTTGAATGTCCCCTCTCCAACACTACATTCCAGCATACAATGCTGCATATATATTTTTTAAAACATTCCATATCTAACCTCATCATTTAAGCAATGGTCCCTCTTACCAATCTTATTTATTCTTGTTCTGAAAGTTTCATCTGATGTGGGAAGGTAAAGGGTATTGGCAGTCTTCACTTTGCAGAACCATAAATATGACTGTAGAAGGTAAAACTATACAGGACAGTCTTTGTTCCATGACCTTTACAATTTGTTTTGATGTCATTAAAGACTCAGCACTGTCGGTAATACATTTATATGGCAATAAAAATAGCAAAAACAAATATTTTTGACATAGCATAATTTAAAATAGGAGTGCTGTGAATTAAAGTGCTTTATTTCTTTGTAAAAAAATTATCAAAAGTAAACAGTACTTGCTTCCTTTTGTGGCATAACTTAACATAGGAAGTGAGTATCTTCTCTGTGCTTTGGAGATTTATGCTTTTTTCAAAATATAGATCATCTTACAGTGTTTTATCCTTTGTAATTTTAATGTGGTGGAATATCTGAGTATCTTTTAATATGAAGTTTTTTTCTCAGCATCACTTCCTCTAGGACATCTTCAACCTTTTCCTGTCAACCATTTTCTTCATTTGAGCTTTCCTAAGTTACTTTGTCTGCAGAGATAGAATCACTGAAAATTCACCCCTGTTTACTTTCTCACAGTCAGGTAATTCCTCTCTAGTTACATTTATGTTCAATTTGCATTTTACCCCAAATATCACCACTTTCTTGCCCCTTTGCTACTCTTTCATCTGTCAACTAATTTCCTCTGTCAGTTATTCATTCTCATATGTCACAGGAGTTTAGCAATGGAAGACAAGGAGCTAGCCCAACTACACACTTTTCTGTCTGTGCATAAACAGAGTAACATATGCACAGTAACAAATCACCAACAGATATTGAGAGAACTGACATAACTGATCACTGATCAGGATGTGGACCTGTTATTAGGGAGTGATTTACTAACCGAAGATCTAGAAGAAACATTTGTATTTTATGCGATTACAGTTAATATTACATATTAAACTAAAACTGGAAGTGTGTTATTTGAAGATTAGTGTTATTTAACTAAACAATGTCAACTGAAATTTATGCATAAAAACATGCAAAGCAATATCTGTCTATAAATTTGAGCTTTTAGATATTTCTATTTGCAATTCTATGATTTAAAATCACAAGAGATAAATTGAGAATTTATAAAACCTATTAAAAACTTCAGCAAGGTGAAAGATAACTTTATAAAAATTAATAGCTCTCCTACAACAACATATTTTAAAGTTTAAGAGTAGAGGCAGAACAAGATGTTGCCTGTGTATGACTCTCCAGTGATCATTTCCCCATGGAGACACCAATTTGAACATCTATTCATGCACCGAACTACTTTCACAACAGCTAAGGAAGTCAATTGAGGAACACTGTATCTATTTTTAGATAATCATGGGAAAAGATGCATTGAAGAAGGCAGGAAGGAGAGTTGCCCACATCATCCTTCTTCCAACTCCAAACAACACAGCATGGAAAGAGATGCCTCCCACTTGGGAAAAGAAGGGAAAAGTAAGTCCAGACTCTAGAACTGAAACACAGTACCAGGCCTGCCTCAGTAAAACCCAGTGCCAGGGAAAGGCCCAAGACCTCTGTTCCCTGGGTAGTAGCTGTGGATGTAACCTCTGGACTCACATTAGCTTGGTGGCCAAGGACCTTGCCCTATCACCCCTCCCCCAACATCAGGCCACACAGGGAAGAACAAGAAGACACTCAGTGAGGAACAAGGCAGGAAAGCAAGTATGAGACTTCACCTTGGAGTTCAGTCAGTGCTGGCAAACCACAGTGAGACTCAGCTTGTAGCAAACACCAAAGACCTATCTCCCTAGGCTAGTTCATGCAGATAAACCCACTTGACCTGTCCTGGCATGAGGAAGAGACTTGCACTCAAATGGAATGGACTCATGTTTCTACCTGTATTATTCCTACTGGTCATATGGGCCTGGGGCACACTCCCAAGGCTACACACTCCTGAGGCCCTGTGACAGTAAGACTCATGTGCCTCCCAGCTTAGCATCATCCTGAATGGCCAAGGGACTGCCTCTACCACCCTTCCGCCATCGTTAGGCTGCACAGCAAGGAGCAAGATTCTACCTACTGGAGGGTAGCACAGGAAAGTAAGCACAGTACTTTGTCTTGAAACCTAAGGTTGAGCCAGTAAAACCTAACAATGGGCAGATCTTAATGGTTCCTGTTAGGATAGCACCTAAAAATAGAGCCTCCAAACCACTCTGGTAGTAAGTAGAGACCTGCATCCCCCATTGATTGGAATTCTACTCCAGTTAGCATCACTGAGGTTGATTACAGTAGTCACAGACCATTAGTCCACCTCAGCAATAGGCAGCCCATAGCAGCATGAGCTTTTGTCGTGCCCTGTACTGTATCAGTTTCAGTGGGCTGTGTGCACTGAGTGTGACCCAGAATTGCAGCATTGATGGCCACAGGAATGCCCACCTGATTCATCCTCTAACCCCTGACAGCACCACATAGAGACAATAATTGTCTCCTGAGAGGAAGTAGAGAGAGATAAGTACTAAGTAATTGCATTGTCATCTGGGATCACTGTCTCCACATGGATGCCTGAAGGTAGACAGAACCCCACAGTATCTGAACATAGGATGGTGAATGTGAGTAAGCTCTCTGGACCTATCTTTGCCCCACTGGGAGGCTTGCCAGGATGAATTACCCTTTATAGGCACTCCCCAAGTTCATTCTGAACAATGCACCAACTGCCAATTTGGGACAAATCTGGGCTTGTGGCACCCACTAATGCTGAAACAGTGTGAACATAGCAATAGTAGACTCATGGCCAACCTGGATTTAGTGTGCCATCTAAAGCTAAAATAGTAAGACTAACTACAGGTACCAAGAAAATAACCAGCCTGCTTAAAATTTCTGGAAGAGTGGGCACAAAGCTAGATTATGAAGATTGTAATAAATACTTAATCCTTCAATGAGAATCTTTTATTGTACACCAACAAGCATCAAGAATTTTTGAGGTACCATAAACTCACCCAACAGACAAAATAAGACACCAGAAAACAACCATATAGCAACTGTTATGTGCAAACTCACTGATGAAGAATTAAAAAAAAAAACTGTTTTAAGAAAATTCAATGAGCTTCAAGAAAATGCAAAGAAGTTATTCAGTACTCTAACAGAGAAACATAGCAGAGATTGAAGTAATTTTTAAAGAAAAAAATCCTTGAGCTGAAAAGTGAACTAAGCAGAATTTAAAATGTGATAGAAAGCATTAACAACAGAATAGATTAAACAAGAAATAATAAGCTCAAAGATAGACTATTTGAAAACTACACAGTTGGAAGAGAAAATTGAAAGTGAAAGAATGCAGAGAAATAAAGGGGTTTATAGGAAACTGAGGCAGCACTAAAAAAGCAAATATTTTATTTATTTGTGCTCAAAAGCATCTTGAGAATGCCAATGAGATAAAAAACTGATTCAAAAGAGGAAAAATAGAAAACACCTCAAACCTAGAGAAGGATACAAACATCCAGATAAATTAAAGTTAAAGGTCACCAGTCATATTCAACTCATATAAGTCTACCACAAGACATTATAATGAAACCTTCAAATTTTAAAGAGAGGATTTACAAAGTATTAAGAGAAAAGAAACAGCACAGAAAAATGTCTTAATTCAGCCAACAGCTGACTTTTCAGCAGAAACCTCATATGCCAGAAAAGAATGAGATGGAATTCTCATAGTATTGAAGAAGAAAACTGCCAACCAAGAGTACTGTATCAACAAACTTATCCTTTAGAAATGAAAGAGAGATAAAGACATTTGTGGACAAATTCTGAGACAATATGCCACCATCTGCTGTGTTGTACAAGAAATGTTAAGGAGAGTTCTTCAAACTGACAAAAAGAGACTTTAATAAATAAGAAAACATTTGAAGTTATTAAACTTGCTGATAAGAGTAACTATACAGACAAATTCCAAATACTCTAATATTGTTCTAATATTATAAATGATGTACAAACCATTCATACCTTTAGTATAAAGACTAAATAGAATAGCCATTAAAAATAATAACTACACTAGGTTAAGACATAGGCAATATAGAAAGACGTAAAATGGGACACAAAAATTCAAAGCATGGGGAAAGATTTTCTCTCTTTTTATGTCTCTTTTCCTATCTTTACAACCAAAGTTAAATTGCTTGTTATAATCAGAAGACTTTTTTGTGAGCTATAAAGCAAAAAACGATAATGAACACACTAAAATCAATAAGTAAAACATATTATTATAGTAAATCACTTAACCACAAAGGAAGGTTGAAAGAGAGGGAAAAAGAAGGAAAGTACAATAAAACTAGAAAATGAGTTACCAAATGACTGTAGTAAGATCGTATCTATTAATAATTACCTCAAACGTAAATGTAAATGGATTAAATTCTCCAACTAAAAGACAAAATGTAAGTGAATCAATCAAAAAACAAGATCCCACATCATGCTGTTTACAGGAAACTTACCTCAGCTCTAAGGATATACTGAACTAAAAGTAAAGAAATGGAATAAGATATTTCATGCAAATAGAATCCAAAAGAAATCAGGAATAGCCACATTTATATCAGATAAGAGACTTTAGATCAAAGCAGTAAAAAGAGATAAGCAAGATCATTATATAATGACGGAATTATTCAGCAAGAAGAGATAACATTTGTATCTATATACACAGCCAATACTGGAACACTTAAACATATAAAGCCAACATTGTAGGCCTAAAGAGAAAGCCTGCAACACAATAACAGTGCAGGACTTTAACACCCCATTTTCAGGAATGAACAGATCAGCTAAATAGAAAAATCAGCAAAGAAACAACCAAAGAATCAAGGAAAACATTAAGAAAGAAATTTAAAAATTTCTCAAAACAAATGAAACTGGGAAGAAACCATACAAAAGCCTATGGGATACAGCAAAAGCAGTACTAAAGAAGAAGTTTATGGTGATCAACACAGAAAGATAAGTACCACAATGATTGCACTCATGTGAAATCTAAAATATTTTAGATAAAAAGTCCAAAGGCCATAGAAGTTAAGAGTAGAATGGTAGTTCCCAGAAACTGGAGAGAATGGAGGATGGAGAAATGGGAAAAGATTAATTGATGGGTCCTGAGTTATAGTTAGATAAGGAAAACAAGTTTATTTTCTCATATGTTATTGTACTACAAGATAACTATGGGGCTGGGATTTAGCTCAGTTGGTAGAGCACTACTCTACAGTCTCTGAGGTCTCGAGTTTGACTCCCAGCTCCACAAAAATGGGAGATAGATGTGGTAATCCAATCCTGAGGCAATCCCAAAACAATCAGCCATTGAAAACACTTTGAGGGTGACTATGAGTTGGACATGACTCGATGGCACCTAACAATAACAAGATAACTATAAATAACAATAATGTACTATGTATTTCAAAAGAGCTAGAAGAAAAGATTTTGAGTGTTTTCACCATAAAAATGATAAATATTTGAGATGATAGAGATGTATACGTGCATCAAAAATCACATAGTACTCCATAAATACGTATAATGTATATTTATCAGTCAAAAATTTTAACAGAAGTAATTATTTTCACAGTAACAAAGCATGAAACACATAGAATGGTGGATATTATAAACTGGCTCATTCACATCCATTTCTACCTCATTCTAACTTGTCTTCCTGTAATACAGAGGTTGGTGACCTTAAAAGTACATGTAGAGCAAATGAAACAATCAACAGAGTCAAGGAAATCCCCACTGAATGGGAAAAAGTCTTCACATCCTCTACATAAGATAGAGGTCTAATTACCAGAATGTATAAAGAACTAAAGAAAGCAATTCCCAAGAAAAAAACCCAATACACAAATGGGTAAAGAAACTAAACAGAGAGCTCTCAAATGAAAAGGCCCGTAAAGCCCTGAAACACATGGAAAAAATATTCAAGATCCCTAGCCATTGTTGTTGTTGTTGTTGTTGTTGTTAGGTGCTGTCAAGTCATGTCTGACTCATAACAACCCTCAAAGGGTTTTCAATGGCTGATTGTTTCTGGATTGTCTTCGGAGTGGATTGCAACTTTCTCCCATTTTTTCAGTGTTGGGAATTGAACTAGGGACCTCAGAGACTGCAGAGCAGTGCTTTACCCACTGAGCTAAATCCCAGCCCATCCCTAGCCATTAGGGAAATGCAAATCAAAACAACTCTGAGATTCCACCTTACTCCAGTAAGAATGGCCAAGATCTATAAAACAAATAACAACAAATGCTGGTAAGGCTCTAGAGAAAAGGGAAATCTCTTACACTGCTGGTGGAGTTGTAAATTGGTTCAACCACTTTGGAAATCAATATGGAGATACCTCAGAAAACTAAAAATAGATCTACCATATGACCTAGCTATATCACTATTGGGAATATACCCAAAGGGAGATGAGTCATCATTCCACAGAGACATCTGCATCTCCATGTTCAATGAAGCACTTTTCACAACAGCAAGGATATGAAATCAACCAAAGTGCCCATCAACACAAGAATGGATAGAAAAAAATTATGGTACATATACACAATAGAATACTACTCAACAATCAAAAAAAATGAAATAATGTCACTTGCAGCAAAATGGATGGACTTGGAGAAAATTATCTTAAGTGAAGGAACACAAGCCCCCAAAGAGAAACACCACATGTTCTCATTCATACATGGGAGCTGAATCAAACTTAAAAGGAGGAAAATATCCTATACATAAATTGGAACATAATAAAAAACTCATGTAAACTTAGTGGAGAAGGGACAATTTAAGGAGTGGAAAGAAGGAGGAAGGGATCTAGCAAAAGGAAGTGATGATGGGAGAAGACAGGAGGGGAGAGAGGGCCAACAAGGAGCAAGGAATGAGAGAGAGGTCAACCTCAAAGTAAACAGCCCACTTCAATAGTTCAGGAAATAATAATAATACCTATAATACCAAAGAATGGCAATAATGTAAATGGACTAGATTACTCATGTAATACTGCTGAGAATGTAAGAAGATAGATCACTATAGAAAAAAGTTTGGACTTAAAATCAGGTTGCACATGTATAGATAAAAATTCCCACAAAAAGACATACAAGTAGAAAGGAGGCCATTGGTGGGGGAGTGGGAGATGGGGGAGGAGGAGCATGAGAGGGTAAGAGGGAAATTATGTGAAGAATGTACACCAAAATGCATATATGGAAATGTCACCATGAAATGCATATCAGAATGAAACACATTAAGTTGTACATTTAAAATTACATGTTCCAGTCTTCGTTGCAGGTAAGCTTTGATATAAGCAGTGACAGGCAAGAATATCAGATTTTGTGGCACATTCAGTGGCTGAGGAATTTTGTTCCTTCAGGGCATCTGTGGTTGAATTTCATTCAGAATATGCTAGAGGCTCTGGGCAGTCACATCAGTACCATGCTTTCACTAGAATGGTCCTAAGATGAGGTTAAGCAGTTTCTCCTGGCTGCTTTGTTCTTGGCTATCTGGTACCTAAGCCTTGTTGTTCAGCTTTCCCAGACGTTCTATAAGCCCTTCAGCCTTTTTGTTGTTATTGGTGGTGGTGGTGGTGGTGGTTGGTTGGTTGGTTTTTCAAAAGCAATCCTCATTCTGATGAACTGAATACAGGATTACTTGTCTCTGAGATGGGCCATGGCCAATAAACACAGAATCCATATTATAAAATTTTATTCACATTTATAAAAATGGAGATTTTAATAAAAGAAAATTATATTGGATTTCTTTTTTCCAATGTAACAAGTTACCACAAATGCAGTAACTTAAAATATTGTCCACTTACTAGCTTCTGGACTCCAGAAATCCAGTCATGACATGCCTCAGCTCAGGACCTCACAAGGTCAATATCAAAATCAAAGTGGTTAAAAAAAATTCTCATTTTGAGTTCAGCATCCTCTTTAAAGCTATTTAGGTTGATGGGAAAATTTAGTTCTTTGCTCTCAGTCAGGAATTGTTATCTGCTCTAAGCAGCCACTACCTAGTCCTTAGCACATGACCCCTCTCTGTTGTCAGTCAGCAGTGGAGACTATCCCTGCCATAAAATCCCCATTATACTCTCAATCTCTCAGGAAGGGCCTAGGCTCTTTAAAGGGCTCACATCGTTAAATCCAGCCCTCTTGGACAGTCTCTTTTTGATTAACTCAAAATTTAACTGATTAGCCAGCTGATGATATGAGTGATATCTCATAATATTCACTCTTCTTGCCCATACCTAAGCCACTGCCTATTACAAAAGCCACAACATGTGACTATTTCACATGGCAATGCAAATTTTACCAAAATCCTATCAGAATGGTTTGGTACAACTTTAAAGCATATAATTTTCAAATAAAAAAAATGGGTAGAAATAAGCAAATAGTTTTGAAAAAGATAAAAAATTAATGAATCTTACAGAATGAAATATTAGGTTTATATATTTTATTTAAATTTTCAATTTC
>VMDO01022525.1:0-33327 GCA_007922755.1 Pedetes capensis | reverse complement strand
CTCCCACCATAAACTTCTCTTTCAGTTTTTCTGTGTGTTTTCCTAATTTTTTTCAATGTATTTTAAAGTACTTTGATTAGTGAAACTATCAATCAAGGAAGAAAGCAGAGCTTCAAACTTGCTAAAAATTGGGTTCATGTTCATGTGAGGGTTCTGTATGTTAAAATTTAAGAGTGTTCAGGTTCAGTTCAGGTTCAAATTTAAATTTTAGTCCTATGTGCAGATAAATGAAATTAAAAATTTTTTAAAAAGATTTTTTAAATAGCTACCGATACAAAACCAACCAACTAAGCAAACAAAAAGCATCAAAAGTTGAACCTGAATACAATTTTTCACTGGATTTGGGTTCAGAACACTTTTTAAAAAAATGTTTGAATGTGAACAGGTTCAGGGTTCAGGTTCAGGTTGGGGTTATAGCCCTGCTATCTACTTACAGGTTTTAAACCCATACCTAAACTAAATCCAAACTCTAAATTTTAACACATGAACCCACACCTGAATTTTTGAAATCTTTGTGTGTGTGTGTGTGGAGGGGGTGGGTTTGAAACCCTGGAAGAAAGACTGAGTTCTAAAGTTAATTTAATTTTAATTTTACTTATTTAAATTTCTATTCAATTCTAGGTAAGACACAAAGGCTGAACACATGGCGAAAATGCTATTGGTATTATGACTAGGTGCTATAACACAATGTTAGGCATATAGAACAATATTTGGTCTCAGCCACTTGGCTGGTAAGGTATGTTGTTTCCTCAAATATTGATGCAATGGAGAATTAATTGGTTGCTAACCTGTAGCGTTAGTGAATGACATATAGTCATAATATGAGATCCATGTACTCTATACTGAAACCATATAGACACATATAGAAACTTTTGAACAAAATGTACATTCCTTTTCATTACAGACCTTTGCCCTGATATTAGGGACATCTCCTAGTATTTGGGACTTTTTTCCTGAAGAAATAAAGAGAATCACTACTTAAAACTCAGTTGCTTTTTAAAACTGTCTAATCATCTTTATACCTCATGTATCATTTGAAACCAATTTTTCATCCTAAAAAGTAGAGGTATAATTAAAATGGGAGCTTCAGCACCAAGAATAAAGTAGGGTATAGAATGGGATGATTAATGTTTTACAAAGAGTATAAAGATATAGATGTGCTGTTTGGATTTGTTGGCATGAAAGAATAAGGAATATGTCTGAGCAACCAAATAATTATCCCTCATTCTATTACCTTATATAAGAAGTCCCTTTTTCAAGGCCACTCAGGGCTTAGAGTGACCTTCAAGAAGTCCTTCTTCCTTTCATCATCTCAGACAGGTACAATTATTTAGCAGGTATTATCACATTGTTCCTACAACCCACATTCATATTTAATCATGTCAATTATTCTTGTAAATGGTGGCATTGACAACACAGAAAAATACAAGCATGGAAACAAAATAGTTTACTGCCAATGCCTAGATCTTTTAAATAAAAACTTGCACAGAACTTGTCTTCCTCCATCTTTTATCTTTTGTCATTTCTCTATAGCTGCATTGCACTTATCTTTGCTGAAGTTTATTCTGTTTGCTTTTCGCTATTTCTCCAACTGACTTAGGTCACTTTGAATTCTGATACTGTCTTCCAGGATTCTGTCTAGCTTGTCTTGTTCTCTTCTCTCCAACTAACTTCTGATTTGTAAGCTTCCCATCTAACAGCTGTGAAATTGGTGAAGACTTCCAAGATGTACAATGCTTATAGACCATATGTCACAGTTTTTTAGCTGAAAAGTTAAGCTTACTGATTAGTCATTTTGAAGACACAAATAAGTTGGGTTTTGTGGGGGGAAGAAAGATAGCCACATATGTGAAAAGAATGTTTACATGCTAATTTGCTGGGGCTTTTTTTTACACTGGACTCCAGGAATACTAAACACAGAAGGGATTATTCAGTACTCTATACCAAGTATCTAGAATATTTCTTAATTAATGAAAAATCTTATGGGAAGTCAATCTATCTTGAAATGTAAAACTAAAACAGTCATTTTATCAATCAGGAATAGTGTTAACAATGTTGAGTCAATCTCTTTTAAGAGCATCAATTGTGTAATTCCTGATATTATTTCCTTGTTTCCTTCTAATGTAATACTAGGAACTGTACTATTGAAACATTTAAAGCAGAAATAAATATTCATTACATTATTTGGATCTATAAAAAGCTATTTGATGAGCTGTGCGCAGTGGCACACGCTTATAATCCCAGCGGCTTGGGAGGCAGAGGCAGGAGGATCTCAAGTTCGAGACCAGAGGCAGTCTGCTTAATTTAGCAAGACCCTGTCTCAAAAAGTCAAAAAATGGGCTAGGGGTGCAGCTCAGTGGTCCTGCACTTGCAAAGCATGCAAGCGCGAGGCCCTGGGTTCAACCCCCAATACCGAAAGAAAAAAAAAAAAACCAGCTATTTGAATACTGACTGAAGATGATCACAATAATATCCCAAACCAAACAAGCTACCATGACTTCAAAGTAAAAAGCTAAAGTTGGGGTAAACAATAAAGTGGTTATGTAAAAACAGCAGTTCCTTAATCACCTAACTAACCAAGTCCTGGTCATGGTGGAGCCATTCCTGTCTATTTGCTGTTAGAAATATGCGTTAGCTCTCTAATCAAACTATGGAAAAAGAATAAAGATTGAGTTTTGACATATGTGAATCATCAACGTAGCTGTCAACAGAGGGCCAACCACAAAATCTTTTATTTCTAATGATAGAAAGATACAGAGCAAACAGAATCTTTATATTCCATATTGAAAAACTTAGAGAAGCTTTTCTGACAATTTTTTGGAAAGTCAAGCCCTAAAGACCCTGGAAAAGATTAATAGTCATTTTAAGAGTGCCTTTCTTTTTTTATACCTGAAAATTGAGATTGTACAATAGTTTTTGAATGAGTGAATTTTGAATGGAATAATAATAACTATATTCTTTCCCAATGGGTAGTTTCACCACAAAAGTGTGATTTTTTTTTTTCCTTATGACAATAGAGTGGATGTTCTGACGTTGGGAAGACCTGAACAACAGCATTGTCTGGCTAGTTCAGCATGACACTTATAACTGCAGACTGGAAATCTAAATCACATCAGTGGGATTTGAAATTGGAAAGCAAGAAACAGATCTGAAAAAGGATGAAAAGTGGATCTCACTTGCACCTATATCATACCATGCAGAGATATATTTCAAACAACATTTCTTCTTGACAGCTATCTAACAAAACTATTCTGAAAAGCACTTAAAATAACTTAAATTGCACTCTGCACTGTCCTTCAGGCTGCACTTTTTTTTTTTTTTAATGTGCTTACTTTCTTATTTGGTGATACTGAGTGACCAAAATTTTGTCATTTAAGATCTTAGTGATCCAATGAACCAGCTGAATGCAACTATTCTTCACTAGTCACAAAGTAATATGCCTCAATTTTCAACTTCTGGTTATTTATAAATATCTAGGATGGCAAATATTGTTTGTTTGATCCCAATAAAGTAGTTTTACACTGACAGTTCTTTCTTCTTTAATATTTATCACATTCCACCCCGTCATGGTTCTATCTCCTTTGTTTTCACATATATTTAGTCAACTAATTTCCAATATATACATTGATGATATAAATCATAGGTCCATAAAAAGGCAAATTGAAATTGATATTGCTATGCTTTTATCTTCAAACTTTATTTTGGTCCATAATGGAGGCTTCATTTTCTGTAAGTAAAAATAGTTTCTCTAATGATAGTATTTTCTATAGTATTTCAATACTATAGTGTAAAAATAGTTTCTCTAATGATAGTATTTTCTATAGATAATCAAGACTCATTTTGGAGAGAGATGGTGTCTACAAGGTTGCAAAACCATTAAAATATCATGTAAGTGCTTTAAGTTCATGTGCTGAATTGTATGCGCACAAGAAAACTGGCAATGCTTCTTAGAAGTAACCAAAATGCATACTGTAAGTTAACATTTAATAAACTGCAATACAGCATTATGGAGAAGGCTTATAACTCAGAAATTGTAACTGAATAAGATTTTAACATCATCTAATGCATTACCACCCTTTAATACACAAAAACATTGGATCAGAGACATTTTTGATATATTCAAGATTACACATGACTGATATTTTTAAATATATTTAAGTCAGTGATTTTCTAACATTTAAAGGATCCTCTCCCCCCAAGAAATTTTTCAATATAATTTTATTAGGGTCATTCTAGAAGTGCAATAATTTTTCCCCATGCTTTTCAGTAATGTTCAATTATTTTATGTTTATGTTCATGCATTAATTTATATAAGTAAGCAAATAAAAATTAAAGCAGATAGGTAAAAGAAGAGGCTTCCAGAACTACAGAGAACCAATTCAAAGACACTGCTGCTTTAAATATTTGACTTCTTGCATTTTGTTTTTCTGTGTAACAAAGCAGTAAAAGCACACCACACAAACAATCTATATAAAGACAATGCATGCAATGACTATTTCAAATTTGTAGGGCTACTTCATGAAATAAAAACTGTCATCTGAATCAAGACCAAGTCATTTGCTTAAAAAAAAAAGAATGGAATCTGCATGATATCCTTAAAATTATTTAAAATCATTTTGTAAGACAACTTTCAAAACATAATTTCATATTCTAAATGTTTTAATTCAAATAATGAAATCACAAAGTGTCAAAGAAGAAATATTTTGTTGAAAGTCAAGAGATCTTCCATCATTTTTTTTCTAAAGTCATAAATTGAGGAGCTGACATCTTGATTTATCACACTGTGCACTTTTAATAGCCAACAAGTTTGCTATTAAATTTTAATCAACCTGCCTATTAAATTTCCTTCAAATGGTTTCAAGATACTTCAGCTTCTTTTAACAGCTAATTCATTCACTGGGAATCTCTTAGTATGGATTTCAATGACACATTTTTTTCCAAAGTATAGATTAGGTTATTGTTAGTTCAATATAAAAGGAAGCATTCTGAATGTTGAGGTGTTTGTTCTAATATATAAAGTCAGAGCAGTAGAGTTGGAAACTCTAGATAGATTGGGATAGAAATTACCTATCCCAATCCCCTTATTTTATGTTAATTGGCTTTGTATATGTCTTCTTGTCCAGACCAGTGGGATTTTCTACAATAAATATTTAGGAGTTAGATTGCTGGGTCATGTTGTGCATATTTTCAAAATACAACGTATTACTAAAATGCTGTCAAATGTTTGTACAAATTCATATTCTTTTGAGCAATGTAGGTTTCTCAAATTCTTGATGAGACAAAGTACTGTCAGACTAACATTTTTCCGAGTTGGATCAATTATGAAATATTATCTTCTAAGGACATCCACCATTCTTTTTAAATAAATCAAAAGGATTTAGCAAAAACATAATTTTTTTCATTATGCATAAAGTAGCTACTCAATTCATTTTCTCCAAATCAGATCCTTCATAGTCCAGTAATATGGTACATAGTCAATCTCACAGTTGCATTTATTTGTAAATCACACATTTCTTGGACATTTTTGCCAAATAAACTTCAGAATAAATGATAGTAGGCCTATTTAATATTATAAGATAATTTTCTAAAATGAAGAACATATGGCTTTTACTATAACCCCTGCTCAATATTCACATGCTTTTTTGTGTTGTACAAGTTACATAAACTTACTGGTAGAAAGTCTGTCCTATGTAAAACTTGAACTAAAACACTGGAACCTATAAATTAAAAAGTACATCTGAAGAAAAAGGCATGAATTAAAACTTGGTATCCATAAATAAAAGATTTTGGGCAATGTTCATAGGAGGTTTATCATATGATCATAATTAGCTCTGTTCTGTTTAGACTGAGGCTGATTTAGGAAATGTTTGTTTTTCTGAATCAAGACTGATTCTCTTCCTTCAATCTATAGTTTCTCTCAAATCTTTCTTAATTCACCAGTGATTTCCTGGAGTTGTATACTGCCTTCTAGGAATATATTGAATACCTTGTCTTGTTATGAAGTATCCACATTTCTTATAATGATAAATTATGAAGGAAGCTTATTACAAACATCATAAGACAACCTATCACATAAACACTTACTTTTAACTGGCATGCAGTATGTAAGACTGAGCCACATAAAGTGCGGGGTGTCTTTGTATACAATTTAACAGAAGCTATTCTAATGAGATACTATACAATTACTGATAATGATGATTTAAGTATTATTCTAATAAGGCTTCTTTTCTAAACATGTCTTTCTCTCAAATTTTAATTTTTCATGTAATAAAATTAACTGCTTCAAAATAGGTAAAAGTTAATAAGATCAGTTTCCTACAAAAATAATTTGAACAAATCATGACTCTTTTAACTTTTGAATATTATATACTACACTGATGCCATCTAATATTTATGTTCATACTACCAAGGAACATCTTTTCCAGATGAGCAGTACAGTTCAAATTTTGTTTTTAAATTCTTAACTATAGCATATTTCATAATTTTCATTAAAACAAAAATTCACATATCAAAGTAATAAGGTGTATTTTATAACATTATCACTAAAATTTCAACTCAAATAAATTTTCTACAGGTTCCAGGCATATATGGTCCTGATAGTGAAGAATATAACTTCAAGAACTACTAAATTCAGAATTATAAATATCTGAGAAAAGTTGTATCTTTGGTTCTATTACTAAATGATTATGTGTTGTTGTTAGGTGCCGTCGTCAGTATCTGACTCCTGGGACCCTGCGTACAACAGGCAAAACACTATTGTCAGTGCTTCTCTGCTGTTCATACAGTTTTCACTGGCGGACTGATTTTTGGGAGTGGGTTGCCGGGTCCGTCTCCCAAGCCTATAGCACCTGCCATTCCCAGGCGGTCTCCCATCCAAGTACTAACTAGGCCAGAACCTATTTAGCTTCCAAGACCTGAGGGATCAGATGCCACAGGGCTACAGCTGCAGGCAAATGACTATAGGCAGAAGCTACTAGCCTGATTTTTAAAATAATGTTTGCTTTTTCCAAAATATCCAGTCTTTTACTGAAATATGACGATTTAAAAATTAAAGAAAAATTAGGGATTTTATCAATAAAATACTTTGAAAACTTCTAGGGAAAAAAAGAAGAACAATCACAAAATTCTTCTAAGCTCTACAATTGGGCAAAATGTACAGTAATACAACATGAAATAATTTTGTAAAAGTAATCTGTTATTTGTCAATATGCCTCCTCATATTCACAGTCTTTTTTAAAAATTTTACTTATACTATATAGGAAGAATCTAATCTGAAGCACTATATTTAAAACAAAACAAAGTATAAATAAATAAATAATACTCGAAAAAACTAAAGAAGCTCTTTGCTTTATAACCTTGGAAGTGGTTGATTTGCAAATGTTATGAGCCTATACTAATCAGACACTCAAGTATATATACATATTTCTATATTAGGTAATAAAAGTAAAGGCTAGTTAGATAATAAATTAGTTAAAAGTTAGTTAGGTAAATAAATAATTAGGTAATAAAAATAAAGGAAGTACATCCTTGAAAAAAGGTATCTGTATTGTAATCTTTAGCAACTTCAAGAAAAACTGACATTATATGAAAAGAATGAATATTTTTATATCTTGAGTATAACTTTGTGATAAGGAAAACCTTGTGTGCAATTACATTTTGCCCTGATGAGGCATCTGATCTTAGATCTTAGACAAGTTACTTATGTTAACTACCAAGAAAGTCAGTTACTTCCTTGATCTAAGAATAATGGAAAATGAATAATGAATCACATTTGATACCTAAATGGTAGCTACCTACAGTAAAGGAGAAATTCCAAATTTACTAGGAATTTGTAATGGTTAATCTTGTTTGACAACTTGATTTGATGGAGAAATATCTAGGAGATTAGGAAGGCACACCTATGGATGTGTCCTTCAGGGAGTTTCCAGAGAAAATCAGATCATGAGGGCTCTGATTTAATTAATGGTGCAATTCACTGATGGATTCAAAATTTGAGTTGACTACTAGGAGGTGGTAGATGTGTGGGAGGTAGTGGTTGGTCAGAGAAAGTACACTTGGAAGGATATTTCTTTGAATGGTATATTTGCTTTGGCCTCTTCCTGCTTCCTCCTTGTTTCGTGGTTGCCAAGAGGAAAGTAGCTTTCCTCCCCCATACCCTTCCTCCCATGATGCTTGTACATTGACATGGGCCTACAGGCAACAGAGCCAGTCAACTATGGATTGAAACCTCTGAAATTGTAAGTCAAAATATATCTTTCCTCCTTTAAATTTTGTCATAACAACCACCACACCCACCACCAAAATAAAGAACTATAAAGAGGCATATTTTGTTCTTTAACAAAAAGAACCATTTCCTGTGTGGCAGTCTTCACATATAGTAATAAAAATGTAATTTTTTTTGAAATTTATATCCTTGGTAAATTACTATATTGGTCACAGTGATATTTCAAAGCTAAATAGAAACATTCCATAGCACTTATAATTAGTATTTGTCAAGGTATCTGTACCTCTTTGATTTTATAATAGAGGTAAGAAATATACACAGATAATAAGCTAATAAACCATAAAAATGAGGGCTATACATTGATGATTTTCTTCGTAAAGGGATCTATGAAAGCTTTAAGTAAATGCAGTCATAATAATAAATACAAACCGAATTTATTATTGTGTATTTGGCTGTGAGAGACTACATTATTCAAAGGAGTCATATCAGAGAGACAGACTTGAAAGCGAAGCCTAAGAGGGACCTGCTGACTAGGCATTTAGAAATTCATCTTTTTCAATTCTGCCAACAATTTGGAGGAAGGACCTTTACCCTTGATAGATGGTAAATCAAGGGTAAATATTTCCCTTTGCCATTTGAATAGAGAGTTCATTCTGAACATTGTTTGGCCTCCATGGGTTAAGGGAAAGAATATTGATAGTATTAACTATCTGTTTTACTCGCCATTTAACTTTAAAACTGTATCTATGTTGCCTTTCATTACTAAACTTGTTTACCTAATATAGATTCCCTTATCTTATTGTACCTTTTCTTACTATGTCTTTGTTGATGACATTTATAAAGGAAAGAGAGTACACAGGAAACACTGATTTGCATATCAAGAATATAAAAACAAAAGTACTAGGTATAAATATGATGATAGATTCCAAAAGAAAATTTTAATCATGCCACGGGATACTTGCATTCACATCAACATAATGCTTGCTCCTAACAAAAAGTGGCTTATGCATGCTACTCAGGTTTGTTAAGCTATACTAGTACTACAGGCACATTGTTAACTGCTTTTGCTTATTTCACACAGATATCAGATTATTTTAGGAATTTATTAATATTTACAATGAGTGACTTTATAATCCTTCAGAAAAGCAATATTTTGGGCCAATATGGCCTGTTTTATGCATATAAGCCAAATTATACTTACTGATATTAATAAAGTGCACTGAGTACACATGTTTTACCCTAGCAGCATAAATTTATATAAATCATTAGTTGTAGTCAAACACCGCTTACATTTTTTCATTTGCATTTCCCTCTAAAAACATAAAAACAAAATATGTTTATGAGCCTGAATGTTAATGAGGTAGCAGGTGATTTATTGTGAAGTTTTTTTCTACTTCAGTGACCAACCTCCTGAGAAAGACAATATGGTCTCTGAGAAGGCATGAGTTAAAAAACAGTCTAATCGCATCCCTCCTCTGCTGTATAACTGGTTATTTAGCAGGGCTGTCTGAATTGAACTAGTGTTCTCTAAGTTTCTGAAGGGTAGGACAGGGTTTGGAAGAAAACAGAAGGCAGTGTTTACTTATATAATGATATCTAAGGAATGAAAAAATATGAGCTTTATTTCTTTGATACAAAAATACAGTTTTAAATCAAAAGTGGAATGTGTGAATACGCAGATGTATTTTGTACTTAGCTTCTAAGTGAGAAGAGAGAATTTAGCTATACTAATTTAATCTTTTGTTGCCCCCAAGGAAGCATCATTTTAACTGAACTATTATCTGTTTTATTTGGCATTCGGGTGACCACCTCATTCCCCCATCTCTCGCCAGAAAATGAAAAGGAAAGCAAATCTTCAGTAGTCAATGATGGATTTTACTATCTGATTCCTGGATAGCACTGGCAAGGATAAGTTTTAATATGCTAGAAAACATAAGTGAACTTCAGAATAAAATAATAATAATATTTTTATTGTGCTCTAGGCAGACTTGTAAGCAATTCACATATAATAACATATTTACTCCTCCCAAGGACCTTCTTAAATACATATTATCATTTATAAATCTTTTTCATAGACTCTGAGAGCAACTTGCCAAAAGTTTTAATTCAGTGTGCATTCTTACTACTATGTAAAACTACACTGCGCAAGCCAGCTATTTGTCCATGTCTATTTTTTGGCGCTATCTTTCCCCTTTGTTTCAGCAATGCTCATAAGGCCACATTTTAGCAGGTAGTTGTGCCACTAGCTAAGAGCCAAAATTTATACTTCAAAACCTATGAACATAAATGCATTGTCATAGGCCATCATAATTTTGCCGACTACATAAATGTACTGAGAATGCTTATGCAGATTAATATAAATCTGAACCCTGAAAAGGGAATCTGTCAACATTAATAAATAAGTGCTATATGCCTATGGATAGGTCTTCTGAGATATAACACATAAATATGACTTAAATAAATGTACCCTTTCTAGCCAGATCTCCATACATCAAAATATAGATAATATTAACTTGTGTGGCAGGTTGACAAAATAGAGGATGGGAGGTTAGGGGGAAGTAAAAACCCATGCTGCTAGCCAAGTTATTGGTCCAGAAGAAGAAAAAATGTTCTCTTACTATTTCAGAGGCAGCATGTTTTTGTAGTAATCCCAGGCTGGGATGGGGGTTGAGGTATCTTTTTGCAATTCATAGAAAAATACCATGTTGGCAGGAGCTGTCTAGCAAAGCTTGGTAGTTTAAAAAAAAAAAAAAAAAACCTGAACTGAATCTAGCTGATTAAATAAGAAAATGTGAAATGCAATTAAGATATTTGTAACAAGATCAACTAACTTAACAAAATCCAATTTCATAATATATTCTAATTTCTATTTAGATCTAGAAAAAAGGAAAAGAGAAATATTTAGCAACAAATTTAACTGCCAGATATAAATGCTTCATTTTGGGGTCAAACTTAAGTTTTAGAGGCATTGTTAATCTAAATTGTTCAAGATAAGGTTTGGTCAGCAGAGATTATAGGCAGTAGGAAGTATGGATGGGAAAGACTACTCCAAGTCTTTAGATGCTGGAGGTAGTAGAGATTTAAGTCCAATTTCCAATAGTCCTGGAGGAGCTGGAGATGGAGCATTGACTACACCTTCAAGGCACGTGCCAAACAGTAAATATTTAATCAAATCAGTGAATAAATACTTAAATCAGTGAATAAATCTTCCTTCAGACCCACAAGCTTGTGAACATTTGAATATGGCTCAGAGTTAATCTTTGTTGAGACTCTCCGTATTTAACCACCCCTTTACAGCTCTTCTAAAATTCTTGTGTATATAGTGCCATCGATGATGCTAACTTGATTGCAGTGCTGGCTTCAAGTAATTCTGGATCTACCTGAGCTCTGGACTTGCCTGAGTGGGTAATACTGTACCAAAGAAGTTGGCAGGGAAAAAATATTTGAAAAGATTTAGGGAACATTTTGGGCAACATCCTTATAAATGCAGATTTTCAAAGTATAGATTTAATGAGACATTTTAAACGATGAAATGACCAAACAGCAAACTCTTAAAGAGAACATATAAGAATTAGCATGTTCATTGAAAATTATCAATAAATCTTCATAGGGCTCACATGATACCAAGGAATAAAATTCCAATACCAATCAGAGTTATTATATTGGGACATCTGGAAAGACAATTTGACATATATGGTGCAAGGAGTTGAGTAAGAACAGAATATCAGAAATGGTTTAAAAAAACAAAACCATTAGAAGGAGCTGTGCACTGCATGGCAGATTCTTTATTCTTAATGGATCCTAAAGATGATGATGATTTATTCTAGTTTGGAAGAATAGACAATAAGACAAACAAAATTTGAAATCATTCTCTTTTGATGCATTGGGCAGTGGTATGAATAAAAAAGAAAATCCAAATTAAAAATAGAACAAAATTTAGACAACAGCATATAGTTTCCAAGAATTACCACTGTTTTAAAGACAAAAATAAGAGATGTAATATATCTAACTTAGAAAGAAAAGAAATGGAGTTTGACTATTAAAAATTGCTAGCTATAACTAAGAATGAATGAGAAGTTAGAATATATGAAGATGCAAAGATGTTTTGTTGAAGGCTTTCATTTTAATAATAGGGAATAAAATCTTTTGTATAAACAGAAGTGAATGTAGTTGAGGTGACTGAAGTGTTTATCTGGAAAGATGAATCTTGGATGTCACCTACCTAAATATGAAACACACGCCTGAATGCAGGGAAGATAGGACCCTGGGAAACAAGACAAGATTAAAGGAGGTTAAAGACTGTCTTCAGAGACATAATATGAAGAAATAAAATTTTAAAGTACTCCAATCAGCTAAGATAAAAAATAATGAGATGAAAATAAGTTTCTGGCTTGGAGCAGGGGAGGAGGGTAGTTAGGAAATTAATACTGGAAATGAAGAAGATCACTATGATTTCTGGCACCATTAAAGTCCGTAAGTGAAAGGAAGAGTGTATATCCCGAGGAAAAAGACCACCACCTGGACATACTTCAGATTATGCATTCAGTTTGGCCCCCTCCCCAAAGTGATTAAAAGAACTTACTCCATGTCACAAGAAATTTTAACTCTTCACTTAATAGCTTTAAAAAAATATCTTTTAAAACTAGAGAGCTAATAAACAGACTTAAATATACAATCAGTCATTACAAAATATTATTTCTTTTAAATTTATTTCAAACTGGCCCAGTCATCCACATAGCACTGTATTCCAAGTTGATGAAATTCTTGAGAAGGAATTAAAATGAAGAAACTAAATAGCAACATTGTAAGATGTGCTTGACCTTAAAGTCATAAAAGATCTATTTAAAGCAGATCCTACTAAAGTTATATATCTCATTACCTGCACATAAATTTTGATCACAATACTACACAAAATAATAATTTTACATACTATCTCCATCCTCACAATAGGCAAATAAACTGTGTATTTAAGAAATAATACCTCATCCTTTGCTTACAAAGTATTCTGTGGCTGTTGTGATTATTATATTCAAGATACTTCTGACACAAAATCCTATTGATAAGGACAGTTTTCTTTCTATGAACAAACTATAAATTCTCTGTTTATGAGATTACTTAAAGAATAAAGAAAATTAGTCACTCTGGAAGCAAATTAGTTCCAAAGTTATCCAAGCATTTTTAAGCAATTACTTCTCTATAATTTGGAGAATAAAAACTTAGGAGTACTGACATTTACATGAATTTTAACAAACTAAAAATGAAAACTAAATTGAAAAAGAATACTTGAGACAAATTATCTAAATATAATCTAGCAAATAAACTAATAGTGAAAGAAAATAAAAAGGTAGCTGTTTTAATGAATTTTCTTTATATCTGGAAGAATATTTCCACTCATTATTCTTACTTCACTTAATATAATTTAAAATCATGACTGGATTATAGTTACTATATCATTTCACCAAATAACATAAGAAACTCAGTAACATTATATTAAAACATGGATTCCTATATTAAATACAGTTTGGACACACATCCTAATTTCTTATATATAAGGTGCTATTTACTTTAGTTAAAACAATTAAGAGCACCAAAATCTGAATCTTTCTTAATCATAAACCAGAATTATTATATTGTTTTTTCTAAGTATCATTACATGTAACAAATAGCTGGCAGAAACAATGTTTCTGTCTAAATGTTTCCTAACATTTACTTCACAAATTGAATCTAATCATTTGTACTACAGTCAAATAACTAATTCTAATGTCTCAATCTCTCCCCCCTCCCCTCCCTTTTGCCCCCTCCCCTCCCATCCCCTCCTCTCTCTGCCTCTGTCTCTCTGTCTCTCTGTCTCTGTCTCTCTCTCTCTCTGGGGGGGGGGAGGGAACTATCACAAGCAAAATAGTTGATTAAGAGAACTTCATTTCAAAAATATAAATGATACCCAGGGAACTTTTTAACAAGGAGTGCATAATCACAAAAAATGTTTTAAAAAATATATTAAATATATATTTTTTCTCCTAGATCTTTAAATATCATATAGTAACTGAATAAGTCTTTTAGACCTTAAGATTAGATGTGATTTTCCCCAAGTACACATGTTGTCTTAATTGTATATTAGACAGTATATTTTTACTTCCACACAGACTATGAAATCACTTTATACCTGGGACAATGTGGAACTCTATGATGCTTAGCCGACTATATAGCCAAATAATTGCCCCATTTTCACTGCTTCCAATGAGGCCTGACAGCTCACCAGATTATAGCAGTGGCAGATGACTAGAAAAATAAGTTTCTTGTTTTCTAAGTTCTTTCAGAAGAGTTCCTAAAAATTTAGGATTTTTTTAAAAAAGGTTATGAATAATGGAACTCACTACTACATTCCAACCAGGTTTAAATCCTTACAAGATCCCCATCACATGGAACAACAAGGTTCAGAACATTCCAATAAATAATGCATTTTAAAACATCTTAAAGTAATCAGAAAAGGAATAAATATGAAAAATAATTTCTGATTACCTCTGTTGAGTGACGCTGAACTGTTTATATCTCCAGTAATAAAGGACGATTCTGACTGCTTTCGGACTGTGTCATTCCACATTCTACGAATTCGGCTCTGAATAGAAGAAGAAAGGAAATGGACCCATGAGGCACTGAATTATCACAGAATGCATTTTTTTTCTTTCTGTCATAGTTATATGACATGAGAACGTCAGAAATAAAATTAATGATAATACTTGGTTTTCATTATGTTTTCATAAATGCCTACATCAAAGATAATTATAACTGTGAAAAAGGAATAAATACAAAGAACTGTGCCAATTTAAAAATGTTAAAGATATACAGACGTACTCTAGACAGAATTAGAAAATTTAGTTTTCTAATTTTAGTTTCTGAGGTAAAAAATTATTTTCATTATAATTTTATTGGAATGGGAATGTTTAAACATGCATTAAATTGTCAGTTTTATTAACAAAAGTTTTAGTTTAAGAGTTCAGAATCTTGCCAAAGAGAGTTTGGTAAGAAAAGAATGTAGAATATTATTAAAATAGTTGTTGTTGTTAGGTGCTGTGGAGTCGGAATCGACTCATAGCGACCCTCATAGAGATTTCAATGGCTGGCTGTTTCGGGATTGCCTTGGGAGTGGATTGCCAGGCCCTTCTCCCATTTTTGCAGTGCTGAGGATCGAACTAGGGACCTCAGAGACTGCAGCGCTTGCTCTACCAACTGAGCTAAATCCCAGACCATTAAAATACTACTGAATTTATATTTTCCATAAATTTAGTAAGAGGATCAATGTAATTTTAGAGATTACATACTACCCTGACTTCTTTTTTTCTTCCTTCCTTTCTTCATTTCTCTTTTTTCTCTTTTTTCTTTTCTTTCTTTTTTTTTTTTGTGAAGAGAAAAGTAATTGACTCAGCCCTATTCATTATTTCACAGTAGGAAGTTTAAGAGAGTGCTGAAAATACTTCCATTATTATTTATATTTTAAATTCAACTTTTGAATTAGCTGATAGTTCAAGAAAACATTGTAATATTTTCTATTAGTTGAGGATTTTTAAATGGTTTATTCTGTTTTGCCATTTAATTGAATTTGGGACCTAAAAAATTTTTTTTCAGATGCTTTTTCAAGGTTGAACTACTTAACAAGAAACATTACTCCTAATGGGAAACCAAACTCACAAATTGTTTATGTTCCAAACTGAATTTCTTGAATAGTAAGAGTAGCTAATCTTAGAATATTTGATGATTGGCTTTATGCATCTTGGAACATGTCTAGAACTTTAAAAAATATTGCTAAATATCACATTTTTCCAAGTTAGCATGTACACATGCGTACGTGCAAAACAAAAATAAAAGACAGGATAAGTCTAAGAATATGATGTTGAACAAAACAAATCACAAAAGATACATTCAATATGATATAATTTTAGAAAAAGATTAAAAAATCAATACCAAACTACATTCACATTGATTAGGGACAGTTTAAGTAAACAGAAAAGCATGTTTAAATGGTCTATTTCCTAAATTGTTAAGATGTTAAGATGTCTGGTGTTCATATATATTACATACATTCTTCATAATCCGTATTTGTTATGATTTCATAATTTCATGTTACAAATGTTTTATTCTTAAAATATTGTGAAATAAAAGTAAATACATCTAAAAACTTAATAAAGTAAATGTAAAATAAATGACAGAATAATTACAGGTAAATCAAAGTGGGGAGGACAATCTTCCAGACCATAGTTTTAAAAATTCTATCTATAGCCAGGTGTGGTGGTGCAGACCTGTAATCCCAGTGACTTGGGAGGTAGAGGCAGGAGGATCACAAGTTCAAGACCAGAGGCAGTCTGTGTAATTTAGCGAGACCCTGTCTCAAAAAGGAAAAAAAAAAAAGAAAAAGAAAAAAAAGTGGGCTGAGGGTGTAGCTCAGTGGTCCAGCACTTGCAAAGGATACAAGCATGAGGCCCTGAATTCAACTATCAGTACCACAAAACAAAATAAATAAATAAATAAATAAATAAATAAATAAAATTCTATTTATATTTCTGAGAATTTATGTTTGCATGATTTCACATATTACCAACATCTGAGAAGTGATTAGGCTCAGAAAATAAATACATGAGACCAAAAAATGGGGAAGATTCTCCCTTTTTTATTTTGCCAATCATTCCCCTCCAATATCTACATAGTTGTCACATAATCTTTATTACATGTGGATGATATCTTGTCACTTCCACTTCTAAACCATCCTATTGGCTTTCAAAAATAATCAAAGCCATATCTAAATTCATGTATTTCTACAAATATTTAGGGGTCTACCTCTATCCTTTCCTTTGATATCTTGTCCTATTCTCTCAGAATGTCATTACTTGCCTAATTGTTCAAGGAATGTCAGTATTTTGACTAATGATATTGTTTCTGTTCCTAAATGTGCCAGTTCTTCCCTGCCTTAATAGCTTTGCAGTAGTTCTCTCACCTGGAATGTCTTCTCCTGAAATTCCTTTCCTCCTCTGATTTATAATACCATCATTCAGATCTTGCAATGTCACCTCCAAAGAAATCATTCATGACTATAATCCTACTAACTCAGGAGGCTGAGGCAGGAGGATCACAAATTTGGGGCCAGATGCAGGCTACATAACTTAGAAAAACCCTGTCTCAGAATAAGAAAAGAACTAGGGGTGCAGCTCAGTGGTACAGCACTCACAGAGTATGTGTGAAGCTGTGGGTTCAACCCCCAAATACAGCAAAACAACAATAAGAACAAAAAAAAGCAAACAAAAAACCAAAGATGATATTTCTCCAGCACTGATATTTTATTTTATTTTAATTTCTCCTCTTTTCTTTTTCTTTTTCTTTTTCCTTTTTTTTTTTTTAACTTTGAAACTGGGTCTCACTGTGCTCCTCAGCCTCTTCTGAAACTCATTATGTAAACCAGGTTGGCCTTGCATGCAGGTCAATCCTCCTGCCTTGGCCTCCCAAGTGCTGGTTTTATAGGCTTGAGCCACCATGCATGGCTTTTGGTTTGTTAATAGACTTTCTGTCTCCTAATACTAGAAAGAATGCTCCAGGTCATAAGGGAAGTTATCTTCTAACCACTTTACACCCAGAGCTTAGAAGATTGGTGTTATTACATAGGAAGCATACAATATTTCTAAATAAAACAGTATGATAAACAGAGATTATTATTTTAGAAGTTCTCTGATATGTAAAATACATCCATACTCCCAAAATTTCATGTTAATATTAGTGAATATATTAGTATTTAGGAAAGGACACAATAAGTATTAAGTATATTTACTACTTTTACCTAAACAAAATAGACAGGATTTAAGTAACTACCACTTTATAGGGTTACATTGTTATAGTTAATCAGAATTGGTATTATATTAAGTACAAGAAAATATTTTTTTTGGTAGTATGAGTGGTTGAATCAAAGTTCTTACACATGCTAAGCAAGTGCTCTACTATTGAGCTCCACCCTCAGCCTTCATTTGTTTGTTTGTTTTACTTATTTTATGAGACATTATCTTGCCAAGTCGTGCAAGCTGCCTCTGGTCTTGAACTTAGAATCTTCTTGCCTCAGCTTCCACAGTAGCTGAGATTACAGGAATGTGCCATGGCGTTTGGCTATGAAAACAATTTAAGTATTTTTCTCTAAGAGAAGAATTGTGATGTCACAAATGATAAAGGTGAAGAAAACTATGATACAGCTTTAAAAAATATATATGAAATGATGTTGTTGTTGTTAGGTAATGTCATGTCAGTCCCACTCATATCAACCCTTTGTACAACAGACTGAACACTACCCAATACTGTGCCATGCCTGGCACTATTGATGATGCTTTGCTGCTATCCATAGGGTTTTCAAGGGATGATTGTTTGGGGAGTGGGCTGCCAGGTCTCTCTCCAAAACCTATAGTACCAACTATTCCCAGGCAGTCTCCTATTGAAGGACTAACTGGTCTGACCCTCCTTAGCTTCCAAGATCAGATGGGATTAGATGTCAGGGTGGTAAAGCTGTAGACATATGAAATTATACTATAGAATAATGACACTAATAAACGGCAGCAGCTATCAATTTATTGGGCACCTATAATTTAAGTGTTTTGTACACGTTAGCTCAATCATCCAAATATTCTAAGAAGTTAATAAGGTTACCACTATTTTACAAATAGAAAACCTGAGAGTCAATGAGATTAAAAATTTTGGGGGGATGGTGTGGTGGTACACACCTCTTGCTGAGGCAGGAGGTTGGCAAATTTGAAGCCAGTCTGGGCTCGACAGCAAGACTCTCTCTCTCAAAACAAACAAACAAACAACAACAAAAAAAAACACAAAAAAATCAAAATCAAAATAGCAAGAAACTTTGTTCTGTGTCACAGCTGGTATACTGTAAGGCAAAGATTCAAAGATACGCTCATTCATAAAATATCATTATTTTATTAAGCTGCATGAAATTAGCCTGTAGCCATAACATTGGGACATCTGATTCCCATCAGATTTCAGAAACTAAGCAGGGTTAGGCCTGGTTAGTACTTGGATGGGAGACCACCTGAGAATACAAGGTGCTGTGGGCTTGAGAGTAGGACCCAGCAACCAACTCGTAAAAAACAATCAGCCATTGAACACTCTATAAATAGCAGAGAAGCACTAACAATACTGTTTCGCCTGCTGTACTGTACATAGAGTCACTATGAGTCGGATACCAACTTGTTGGCACCAAACAACAACATCACTAAATTAGGGGTTGGGGTTTAGCTCAGTTGGTAGAAGGCCATTCTGTACTCTCTGAGTCCATGGGTCTGATCCTGAGCACTGCAAAAACAGGAGAAGGACATGGCAATGCACTCTCCAAACAAACCCGAAATAATCAGCCATCAAAAACCCTACGAGTCACTATGAGTAGGACATGACTCAATGGCACCTAACAACAAGAAGAACAACTGAGCTACCTGGAACTGTTACTTTAGGGGCTGGGATTTAGCTCAATCATTAAGAGTGCTGCTTTGTGTTCTCTGAGGACCTACATTCAATCCTCAGAACTGCAAGAATGGGAGCAGGATCTGGCAATCCATTCCTGAAGTAATCCTAAAACAGCATGGCACGTAGTGTCAGGTAATGTTTCATTCTATTATACATAAGGTCACTATGAGTTGGACCTTACTTAGCAGCACCTAACAACAACAACACTAAATTATCTCATAGTTTAGAAGTTATTGCTAAACATCATGCAATTCTCTTATAACATAATAATTGAAGTTACCAAATATTATAGTTTTATTATGGACATTTGTTAACAAAATTAGTATAGGATGATAGCTATGGGAGATGGATGTGGCAATCCACTCCCAAGGCAATCCCGAAACACTCAGCCATTGAAAACCCTATGAGTGTTGCTAGGAGTGGGACACAACTTGACAGCATCTAACAACAACAACAAGGATGATAGCTAATGTGGTCAACAATGTGAAAGCAGGCAGGATCTAGCTGATCAAGCTTGCTAATATAAGGCATTTCAACAATTCCATTTAAAAGTTACTGAAAATGTTATCATAGGGGGGCAAAGATCACCAAGTTGAAGATAAAGAGAGTGATTATATGAAAGAGCTCTTGCTGGAATTGTCATGCTGATTTTCCCTCGTACTTTTCTTTCCTTTATTTATTTATTTATTTTTGTTAGTACTCAGTAAATGACTGAATCCAGGGCCTCATGCATACTTTGAAAATGCTCTGCCAGTGAGCTGCACACCTAACCCCTTTGTAAATTTTTAATCTTGAGATAGTGTCTTGGTAAGTTAAGCAGGCTGCTTCTACCTCAAATTTGTGATTCTTCTGCCTCCAAGTCCTGAGTTGCTGGGATTACAGTTGTGCGCCACCATACCCTGCTTGATTTGCCCCTATTCTTATGTAAGAATTCACATGTCTGATTGGCAAATTTAGTAGTATTAATCCCACCAATCTCTGCTCACCTGAGCTGGCATATCTGCATTCCCTAATTTTCAAATCTGCAGTCTCAGTAAAGTATAGAAATAATACACCAAATATAGATTGATAACAAATGTATATTATATTTAGGAATAAGTTTAATGATTTGTAGTTGCTGAGTTACTTAAGAAAATCTGATATACTTGACAGTTACCTCTTACTAGTTAAAAATTTAGTTGGAGATATATTGGGTTTATATTAGATACATGTGATTTTATTTGTAAGATAAAAAGTTCACCCCATTAAGTTTGAGAATAGTGTTTATGTAAATAATGCTCACTATGTTTGATTTTTCGCAGTTTTTGCAGCGCTAAACTGTGCATATATGTCTAGTAGGACTGCTGATGTGTTTGAAAAAATCATATATATGTATAATTTTCAAATGATTATTAAAGGATACAAGGAAATTTGATTTTGTAAGCATATGAACGGAATTGTTTAGGAAAATTTATTAATTGAACTTCCATCAAATAACAAATGAAGTGGACCGAGAATGTAATTCATTGGTAGATTGCTTGCTTAAGGTACACAAGGCCCTGAGTTCCATATCTAGCACCACAAAAATAAATAAAAGTAAAAGTGACTATTCTTATTTTATATAAAATCATCAAGTTTATGAAAAATAGATTATAGGTTGAAGGTACAAAGTTAAAAATATTAACTCTTGATTAATAACTTTTCAACTTGGTTCAAGCGTTCCTGAGAATCATTCAATGAACAACACTGAAAATATGACTATATTTCCCAATCAACTACTAAGCAGCCCCAATCCTGCTTAGCTTCTGAGGTCTGACAAGATCAGATGCCAGGGTGGTACAGCTATAGCCTGTATTTCCTACTGAAACATGCAATCTTAAAACGATTAGTCTACTAATCTCAATCCAAACTTCCTCATGACAAACAAAATCCTGTCTTTTTTGCCAGGGTCATTTTAGCATTGTTGAGTTACTGAAGTTTCTATGTAATAATTTTTGTGATAATACTGTGGCCTGCGAAAAATGGCAGACAATTTACCTAAAAGTTTAAAATTTCCCTTGTGAGGGCTATTTCTCTGTGTCTAGTGCTGGACTATTGGGAACAGTAATTAGACCAGTTATGTCAATGATGTGCAGTAGTGTTTGTCACTACCCTCAGCGGTTCTTCAACTTGTCCGCATATTATACGGTATGGATTATAATTGTTTTTAATGAAGCATGCCATTTTATATTTAAATTGCTTCAGTATGTGATAGAGGATTATTGTACTGATTACGGAAATAATAAACTCAAGGATCAAACACACACACACATATAACATTGTGTTGCTGTTGGGTGCCATGTAGTCAGGTCCAGCTCATTGTGACCCTATGTACAACAAAGCAAAACAATACCTGACATTGGGTCACGCACCTGATCTTTTGTGTAAGAGGCCATTGATGTAGCCGCTGTATTTCTTCTCATTTTCAGTCATGTCACATTAGCAAAAGGAGGTCCCAGGGGCTTTACTTCATTCCCGCCATTAAGGTGGACTCTATTTTGAAGAGGCAACTCTTCCCTACTTGTCTTTTGAGTTCCTTCCAATCTGAGGGGCTCATTTTCCAGCACTGTATTTGACAGTCCTTCTCTGCTATTCATGGGGTTTTAAATGGCTAATTGTTTCAGGAGTGGGTTTCCAGGTCCTTGTCCCTAGACTGTCTGAGTCTGGAAGCTCACCGGAAACCTGTCCTCCATGAGTGGCCTTGCTGGTGTCTGAAATATCAGTAGCATAGCTTTCAGCATCATAGCAACAAGCAAGTCTATATTACTTTCTTCAAATTTTGAGTCAAGTAGCAAATTTGTTTCTTCATTTGCTATACTCATTCAGCTAGCAGCAATCTGAGGCCAATAATCATGCAAACTTAAAGCCACCTGCAGCTGTACCACTGCGGTGATCAGTCCCATCAGATCACAGAAGCTAAGCTGGGCCTGGCCTGGTTAATACTTGGATGGGAGACCTCCTGGGAACATCAGATGCTGTAGGCTTGGTAGAAGGACTCAGCAATCCACTCCCAATAAACAACCATCCAGTGAAAACCCCATGAATAGCAGAGAAGCACTAAAAATAGTGTTTTGCCTTTTGTAGGTAGGGTCGCTATGAGTCAGACACTGACTTAATAGCACCTAACAACAATAACAACAAGCTTAAAACCTAGGTTTCATCACTTTTCACAATTTTGGTTCTTTCAATTTCTGCTGGAATCATTCTCATTCCAGTCACACTAAAAAACAAAAACATGCTTGATGTGGCAGACACTTGGGATAGGAAAAAGTACTGATCAGAAAGGACAACAACTTAAAACAGACTATAAGTGAGAGAGCTTTAATTTCAGTGAACAAATATTATTTACCTGTGAGCCTGTAGAGTACCGTCCAGGAGTTCGAGAACCAGAGGTTTTCCCTGAGCCAATGGAACTCTCTGTACTTTTGCTGCTACAGCAATGCGTGCGCAGGCATTTCCCATACTCTTTTCGTACCTAGACAATTAAATGTTAACTTTTGTTAGCAATTCACTCATTTCAGCCAGGAGCTAAGGTATAAAACATATGTGAGTTTTAGGTTTTGATAGTATAATTACTTCCTTGTTCTAAAAATACAACAAAAAAACCTGTTCAGCATGTGTTTCATGATATAAAATAATTACATTTATATTCTCAAGTTTGAAATTTTGTATACATTGAGCCCATTCAGAGGTACACACAAATCCAATCACATCAATCACATCATAGTAATATATCTTAGTTCAAAGAATATTTATTTAAGAATCATGATACTCCTTTTTTAGCTTTATAAGGTTTATATAATGGAAATTATTGATACAAAGATATTGTAGCTATCTTTTGGCAGAAATCTAGTGCAAAAGTTAAAGAGAGTTGGATAAGGCATGGGGAAAAGGAGAGAAAAAAAGAAATAAGGGAGAGAGAACATCTGAAGACATGAAAAGGGAAAGTGTTAGGTTATGTATTTCTATTAAATCTATATTTAAGGTTTGTTTTTTTCCCTTAAATAGGTCAAATTGTAAATTTAGAATAAAATAGTCAAAATATTTAAAATTTATTAACATAAAACATTTCTATTTAATAGTTATAAGGAAATATAACTACTCCTTATAGCATTGCTGATTAAATTTTTAGTCTACAATGTACGATAAAATTACAGGCAAAAAAAAGATATGACTGTTTTTAATTAATGTTTTCAAGTAAGAAAACATACTAATAGTTTTTGGGAAGACTTTCATCATGTGTAAAATTTTTCTTACTGCCTATTTAATTGAACAAGTTATACAAAATAAGAAGTAACTTCCTTCAGCCACACTTCTATTATCAATAACAACAAACAGGAAAACTTAATCATATTAGTTCTACATTCACTAATTTACATTATAATATAGCATAACACATTATTTTTAGCTGTCTATACTGTATTTAATTTCATATGAATTCATAATCTCCAAAACTTATGACAAAGTACCATTCCAATGCAATTTCACTTAAAGTAAAGCTATAGATATGTTCACTTTTGTTTTTGTTTCTTGTTTTTTGAGGGACTCTTGGTAAGTAGCTCAGGCTGGCCTGGAACTTGTCATTCTCCTGCCTCTACCTCCCATGTTCTCAAGTGAGGAGAGTATGTGCATGTGCCACTACACCCAGCTATAAATAAATGCTGTTTAAAGAAATGTTATTTAGACTGAAAAACAGAATTTATTCTAATTTCCCTGAAGAACTCACATATAGTGAATGCTTACTATGTGATAATAAAAATAATGATTAAGAACAGTTATAGCAGGCTGGGCACGTAGATCACTGGTAGAACATTTGCCTAGCATGTACCCAGAATTACTATCTATTTCGATCTGCTCTACATAGGGTCGCTATGAGTCAGACTCGACTCGACGGCACCTAACAACAACAACATATCTATATCTATATCTATATCTATATATCTATATGTGTGTATGTATATGTGTATGTGTATATATATATATGTATATGTGTGTGTGTGTGTGTGTATTTTTTTTCCAAAGGACAATGCAAGAGAAATGATGGGTGAATCAAAGCACAGAAGAGCAGTGCCCACTGAGGGATGGGGATGGGGAAAGCCAAAGCTTACCAAAGAAAATGTGTAAGAAAATCTTCAAAAGGTAGGTTGGAATTATTCTGCTTATGTAGTGAAGTTGATATAAAAGGATAAGAGAGAAAAAGGTATTCTAGTTGGAGAGCACTGTTTGAGCAAAATAGTTATGACCTTCTAGGAACTATAAAATTACATTTAAAATAATATATTTATAATTCTAATGATCTGTTTTCCACCAATCTCCTTGATGTTGTAGTTACCAATAATTAGAAATAGAGATAATTATTTTTATTCAGTCTTTATAAGCAAATCCATATTTTGCTTACTTAAAGAAGAAAGAAAGAAAGAAAGCAATCTTCTACTTGTGTATGTTTATAAGATGTGTATATTGAAAGGATACAATGAAGCAACTTCTAATTTTGAATCATCTTTTGCATGAAGTTGTGTGAGGTAACTTCCTCAAAATGACTCTGGGAAATAATTACTATTTTCACATTACAAATGAGGATACTACAATAGTGATCAGTGAAAGTGAATTGAAAGATTGAAAAAATTAAGCAAATGTGCTCGATACAAAAAAAATCCAAGTCTCTGCTGTTTTATGACCTAAAAGCTCTTCCTGAGATGCCACATTTCTAACTTTAATATATGACCAATGCAGAGATTTTATATTATTAATATTGTTACCAAAGTAATTCACTAGATTATTTCTGCTATATCAAGAAAAAATAAGGTAAGTGTTTTAATTAGAACCTGGGAAGGCTTAAAGTAATTTCTAACCAAAGGCATGTATTACTGACTAGAGTTTGATGGTTTGTACTGAGTTTGTGAATCATCTCCAAGAACCTAAATTTTTACCATAATCATCACTTCTCATACCATCTAGTTTTTCCTAGTGTCCTTGGTAAATAACATTTTTTTCTAGATGAGACAATATTTTTTAGTGAAGTGGTTTTAACCTAAACAAATGTGTTAGTACAAAGAGAGAAAAAGGAGAATCACTTCTATTCCTGTTACAAAAGAAGTAATATTGGATAAGCCACAGGAATTCATCATGGACTATTTGCATTTTTCAACAAAGATTGAATGTTATGAACTGATTTTATAAACAACCAGCAAATCAAGAGATGTGGTGATGCCAAGTTCTACATTAGCTACATTACTAACTGTATCATTATACTGACTTTATTTTGCTGTGATGTGATTGAAATGGTAAGCATATGTCTTAAAAAGAAGAAAGAAAAATAACATGGACCATGTCCATGAAACATTTTTCTTTGGATTATGATAAAAAAGTTCTTTGATTATTCAATCATTTGCATACTGTAATTTATTTCACAGGATACTGCATCTTAATTACTACAACCAGATTACGATATTTTATTTCACTCTGATGTTGTTCTAGAATGTAAAAGACAGAGAACAGAATATACCCTATTAGTAGAAAAATATTTCTTCTATGTTATTGAATCAGAAATACAATAATCTTAGAAACTCTGAGAGTATATCAAATAACTGAGTGCATAACAAAGGCAAAAGTGGCTACTTTAAATGTAACCAGTGGAAATACTGGTGACAAATATGAAATCCATACTCAGAAAAGAAATGACAACTCAAAAAGTTTGATTTTTTTGTTAATGAGTTGCATCAATCAAGAAATAGCTTGAAAAGATTAAAAAAGTAAAAAATGGAATCTTCTATATTTTTTTAATCAAAATATATGAGCAAGGACATAAGCAAGGGCATCTTAGCGAAATTCAATTGCTTTTAAAAAACATCTTAAGAATATTTCTGGAGCTACAAAGACAAGGACCTGATTATTTTTAGAGAAAAAAAAGAAGAGAATAGTTTCATGCTTTCTATATTTTCTGTTGAACTGTTCTCAACACTGAATAAAAATGCTACCAAAATTTAAAAAATTCAAACCATAGAATAGGCAAAAGAAGAATATGTTTATTACCCGTCATCAATCATAAAAGTAAGTTTCTAAATCAGAGCCTAGCAAAATTTTTTCATGAAGTCCTGGATAGTCAATACTATGGTGTGGATGTACCCCTCCAAATTTCAGGAGTTGGAAACTTATCTGCAATTTTATGTTAATAGTATTGGAGATGGGACTTCTGGGAGGTGATTAGGATTAAGTGAAGTCCTGAGGGTAACACCATTAGTGGCTTTATTTGTAGATGAAAAGAAACTCTGGCTGGTTGCTTGCTCTGTCTCACCATGTGATGCCCTCCACTATGCTAGAAGGCAGCAAGAAGGCCCAGAAAATGCTAGCACCTTGATATTGGATTTCCAAGTCTCTAGAACCAAAGCTAAGTACAATTCTATTCTTTATAAATTACCCAGTCTGTGTTATGTAGGTATAGCAACAGAAAATGGACTAAGATGATCAATATTTCATATTTTCTGAAGCAAGTGGCAAGCCCAAGGATATTGTATATGTACTTATTTTAAAATTTAAATGTAAACATTTAAAAATGCAACAGCCTTATTTGGTTTACTGGCTGTAAAAATATGACAGCTAGATGAAATTGGCCAGTGAGCAACAGTTTCCTGCACTCTGTGTAATGAATTCCGAAATTAAACTTGATGATACATATGCTTGAAACTTGACTTTTGCGAAATATATTAAATATGTGAAAAAAATCTAGACATATTTATGGCTCCTGAGGTATAATATCTACCTATTAAATACAATTCTTAGTTACTGGAGTAATGTCTTCATATAAGAAAAATAAAAGCAATTATTAGGAAAAACAGTAATAAGTATTAATAAAAATACAACCAGATTAGTTTATGTATAAAATACAAAGTACTTTTCTGCTTCATTGATAAGTTCTACATGAACTTTAAAATTCAAAACTTATGTTAGTTCAAATTCCCAGCTAATGTATAATAACATAAAGATGGTAAGTCTGAACCACAGTCCACTATACTTTGTCTAAGATTGAAACAGAGAAAGAGTTTATTATTTTCTGTCTTGATAACTGGACATGCTTTCTAACTTCTGTTTTGGGTCTCACTTTAGTTTTTGGTCTCAAATAAAAAATTCTAGAGGTAGACAGCTTTATTCTTGATTTTCTTTGTTTTATAAAGCAAAATTATAGGTCTTATTTCTTTTTTGATAATTTTTTTTCTATTTTGCCACTGCATTTTCAAAGTCACCTCTTTCAATATTTCATAACCATTTTCATCATCTCCATACCACATGTCTGCAGCCACAGCACCCTAGCATCCCATCTCGTCTGATCACAGAAGCTAAGCAGGGTCAGCCTTTTAGTCCTTGGATGGGAGACTGCCTGGGAATACCAGGTGCTGCAGGATAGGGAGAAGGACCTGTCAGTCCATTCTCAAAATAGAATCCACCACTGAAAACTCCATGAATAGCAGAGAAGCACTGACAATAGTGCTGGCCGTGGCACAGTGTCATAGAGTGTTTCCTTTTGTTGTACATAGGGTTGCTATGAGTTGGACTGGACTCAAGAGCACCTAAAAATAACAACCACCATATCACATATGAAGAAACTGGGGCATGAGAAGGTTAATTAACTTGCTCCAAATCACATAAACTTTTAAGTGGAGGAGGAGACATTCAAACCCAGGCAATCTGGCTAAGGAGTCAATATGATCACAATTCAAGAGACTACGCATTTTATTTCCCCTGAGATCCTGGGGAGTTGAACCCAGGGTCACATGCAGGTTAGGGAAATTCTCTTCCACTGAGTTGTACCCCTAACCCTTTATTTTTTGTTTTGAGGCAGGGTCTTGCTAAGTTTTATAGGTTGCCTTTGTTGCTGAATTCACCATCCTCCTGCCTCAGCCTCCAGAGTTGCTGGAATTAATTATAGGTATGTGTTGTGGTGCCCATCCTAGACTGCATTTTTAACAGAGTCAAAAAACATAAGAATGGAAAAATTTGTAATTTAAAAATACAGTAAAATATTTAGTTGCTAAAATTGGTTTCTAAAATGAATATATTTTGTCCTTATCAATGTGAAAAATTATAAAATAAACCAATATAAAAATTAAGAACTAAATTCTAATCATTCAAGTCATGTTTAGAAAATAGGCTTTTATTAAGTACTCTATTTTTCATTCAAAAATAAAAATAAAAATGCTTATTTTATCATAAAAGATAAAGATATTTTACTTTCTACTTTCTTGTGTGAAGTAGTCTTTTTCTTTTTATTTATTTATTTATTTATTTATTTATGTATTTATTTATTTGCAGTTCTAGGGGTTGAAGCCAGTACGTCGTGCTTGCATGCTTTGCATTTGTTGGACCACTGAGCCGCACCCCCAGCCCATTTTTTTAACCTTTTGAGACAGGGTCTTGCTAAATTATGCAGACTGCCTCTGGTCTCAAACTTGCGATCCTCCTGCCTCCACCTCCTGAGTCGCTGGGAATACAGGCATGCACTACCATGTGAAGTAGTTTTTAAAGAGGCATATATATAAGAATATACATATGTTACATATGCGTATATGTGTATGTATCTTATGGTAAGATTTACCTCCATTTTAGAAAAGTTACTTCTCATTGCACAGATATATGAAAGGCTCTAAGAGTAAACCTATAATAAAACAACTTTTGTGTATTGTCCAAGTCATAAAATATTCTTATCGTGTTTTTTACTTGAACACTCTTACCAACTATTATATGTTTATTTTCATTTTGTGTTTTGTCTTTGCTAGCATAAAAATGAATGGTTGTTGTTGTTGTTACATGTTGTCGTGTCCAACTCATAGCAGCCCTTACAGGGTTTTCAGTGGCTGATAGTTTTAGGATTGCCTCTGAAGTAGATTGCTATGTCCTTTTCCCATTTCTGGGGTATTGGGAATCAAACCTGGGATCTCAGAGACCTAAGAGCATTGCTCTACCAACTGAGCTAAATCCCAGCCCAAAACAAATGGAATAATATGTTTATATCTTGAGACAAACATATCATGTATGATATATATTATGGTTGCTTTGCTATCATGAAATGTATGCTGTTTAATCTTGAAAAGAGAACTCTATCTTACCTTCTTCTGTAGAACACAATGGAAGATGAATATAAACATTCCCTGTAGAGAATTGAAAATGGTGAAGAGATACGCCATGATGACTGTGCTTTCATTAATATACATGAGTCCAAAGGCCCAGGTCAATCCTAATAGGCAGAGAAGAGCTATTGCACCTATAACCCATGACCTGCAGAGAGAAGAGAAAATTTAAGGCTATCAAATAATTGGCCTTTAATTTACACAATCATATCATATCAACAATACTGACACTGAAAAAAATGTTATGATAAGTTTCATTAACAGAAAATGTAGGACAGGTGGTACAAGTACTTTAAGATTTTAATGGGGACTACAAGTTATCAAGCTTGAGGGAATACACATGAATGAAAATGTTATGAACACAGAAATTCATTTAAGCAAAAGCAGATTTGTGCCATAAATTATTCATGTATTTGTAGCATATTTGCAAATGTATGAAGATGTAATTATGGTGAATGGCAAGGGGAAGATTCTGTAAAGTTATGTCTTCACCAGACTCATCGGTGTGATAACATTTATTTGATTGGAATCTCTCCATCAGTGCTTCATCTGGTACATTTTTACCCTACTTTTTGAAATTTCCTCTTTTTCTATAGAAATCATAGTAGTGGCTGACAAAAACATAACTCCGATTAGAAGGAATCCATATTTGGAGTACAGGTATGAAGTAAAAACCCCATTTGTCTGATTCCACAGAACTGAAGAATGAGTATAAGATACAGTGGATTTTAAAACACTGTTCCACTCTACGAGAATTGCCCTAGTTTTACTTTCTTTCAACCTTTGGATTACTATATGCTAGGTTGTATTGGACTAGGTTTTGGAAATCAGGCATTTGGCAGCTTTGCTGAAAAGAAGCTTAAAGGCTCAGGGTACCTTCGTCTCTCTGAAGCACCTGTAAACTCAAGGGAGAGGATGGAGCTGAGAATGGGGATGGCGTGGTATGAATGGAGGAGTATAGCATGAAAGACAAATTGTCACTTTCACTCCATTCTCTTAATTTCCTCCAAATTTCCATTTACAATAGCAATAAGTTAATGACAGAAGTCATAGAATTGTGGTTATGTTATGTGTATTTACTATCAATATAAAATGAATTCTTTCAACAGATAGGACTCCAGGAACTGAACATGGATTCCTTCTCAATTTTTTACATAGATGGGAAAACAGGATCCAAACCAGTCAAGATCTCTATGTACTTGTAAACACAACCTTTTCTTTTTCAGCACACCTTCCTTGAACAGGTTAGAGTAGCAATTCTTTTCAGAAGACTATTATCTTTTGTTTGTGTTGTCGAACGAGGAAATATTTATAGGGATTGAAACTTTACAAAGAGAAGGGGAAAAATCACATATGTCTACTATAATCTAAAACTGAATTCAATATGACTTTTAGAAAGAATTACATCTTAAGAAAGTTATGGTCCCAAAGTCTTATTAAAATTGATTATAAATATTTAACTATTTTCTCCCACAATAATCAGGAACTACATTTCAGTTTTAAATATCTATTAAATTTATTATATTTAATGTAAAAGATAAACATTATTGAATAAAGAGTCCCCAAACATGTTTGCTATTGCATTTGGCACATTTGCTTATATGAATTAGGGAATACCTTAGATGTATATATTTAATTCTACAACCAAATTCAGAAACATGGGAACATACAAGGAAAAGATCTGTTTCTTACTGACAAAGGAAAAATGGAAAGAATTATTGTTAAATAAAAGCGATATTGCTATTTAGATTTAGAAATAAAATGATAGGATAAAATACTAAAGTCAGCTGGTATGTACTAGAAAACATATGATAGGCCAAGGGTTAAATGATCTAAAACTGCAATGAGCTCCAATATCTAAAGAAAAATAATAAGCAAAAGCATGAAGAAATAAGTGAAATGGAATTGGGGAAAATGAAAACAAAGGACTCTTCACCAGAAGAACAAACTGAAAGTCTACAGCAAGGTGACCCATAGTTGCCAATCTTAGTTTCTTCTCTCAGGACATGTAATTTTTAAATATACACGAGAAATGCCCAAGTATTACCTGTTATGTCTATATTTATCAGAGTGGTACAGACTTGTAGCTTTGTTTCAGAAAGGTAAAAGTATTTATAAACAGATTATTAATCAAGTGATGAGTGTCAAATTTGAAAGGGAAATTTTTGCATATGTAAAATTTAATATTTGAAAGAGATTTGTAGTCCTTTTGGGATATTTAACACAGCAAATCATCAATCTCAGTTATCATTTGGTAGCTTCATATCCATAAGGTCATTTTGATGATATACCATTAAATCATGAAATAATTTTAGATGAATGGTGCCCATACAAACAACAGAAATGTACACATATGCAGCACAAAGGAACACATCACAATTTATGAAGGAAGCTATTAAAGCAAAGCAAGTCTGTACCATAGGAAACTGCTATTTCTGTGGCACTGAATTCAAGAGATATCCAATTAACAGAGGTGAAGATGATTTTTTTTGGCATTACACCTGCAATATATTTATGCTGCATATAAGTTGTATGCCAGAGTATTTTCCTGCACAGTTTGCTCTTCTGCCTCAATGTGAATGACAGAAGCTCTAATGATTTTCTAGTACTGATCTGACAGCTGGTTCATGAGACCACACTGATAAATGGAATTTATCAGCCATTCAGGTCATTCTTACTTGATGAAGGGTCTGTTATCCTCATAGCTAAAGAATGCATAGACATAAAGACAAGAACACCAACATTAGCATTTTATGACAAAGAATTTCAAATGAAAAATATTCTTCTGTTCCCCAAAGGCCTTTTTTCCCCACCTCCCTAAAAGGTATCATAACCTTCCATTTATGTCCAGAAGGTAAATCCTAAAATGGCCATGAGAACTTAAATACCAAGGAATAAAATCAATTTTAAAATACTGCAATATCCCTTATGAGGCTCAAAAATTCCATTTTTTTCATCATGTGCTCATATTACTTGTGACTTGACAGAGACATTTATTTCTTATAGATCACATTTCTCTAGAGAATGAGAAATTTTATGAGCAATCTGGAAAAGGCTTGAGGGCATGCTTAAAATGACAGATTTCATGTCACTTAAAGGTATCCTTATTCTGTAATATTGAAGTAGGTAGGTAAGATTACTTAATTATAGACACTATACTTCTAAGTAATTTCAATTTACAGATAAACCTTAGCTAAATCTGAATATTATAGTTCTTTTAAAACAATCAGTCTTGATTACTTTAAAATTCTTTCTGTTAGTGTACTGAGAAAAAAACTGAATAATCTTTTGTAGTAACAAGAGCAAACATAGAACATTGGTTTATTGTCACTTACATTTACTAATTTATTTATTTTATTTACATGATTCAGATAAAATAAAATCCTACAGCCAAATTAGTAAAGGTAAGTTATATTTTGGAACATTTTTTTGCAAACAATTTCTGATCAGAGAATTATGATAGGACCA
>VMDO01022524.1:25000-33315 GCA_007922755.1 Pedetes capensis | reverse complement strand
TTTTTTTTTTTTTTTTTTTTTTTTTTTCTTTTTAAGATAGGGTCTCACTGTATAGCTCAGACTGTTCTGAAACTTGTTATATAGTCCAGGTTGGCCTTGAGCTCACACATCAATCTGCCTGTCTCAGCCTCCTGAGTGCTAGAATTACAGTCATGTACCACCATGCCTGGCTCGATTTCCTTCTTTCTTAAGGCTGGATAGTATTCTACTGTGTGTGTGTACATATCTGTTGATGGACATTTGGGTTGTTTCCACATCTTGACTACTGTGAATAATGCTGCAATGAATGTGGAAGTGCTAATATCTCCTCAAGGTCCCTTATTCACTTCTTTTGGTTCAATACCCCGAAGTGGGATTGCTGTGTTATATGGTAGTTCTATTTTTAATTTTTTGAGGAACCTCCATACTGTTTTTCATAACAGCTGCATCATTTTGTTCTCATTAATATTATGCAAAGATTCCAGTTTCTCCTTATTCTTGCCAACACTATCTTTCCTTGTTCATTTTTTAGTTTTATTTTGTTTCTGGTTTTGGTTTTGGTTTTGGTTTTGGTTTTTGAGACAGAGTCTTGTTACATAGGCAGGCTGGCCTTGACTCATGATTCTCTGGCCTCAGTCTCTGAGTGCTGAGATCACAGGCCTGCACTAGGACACCTGTCTTTATCTTTTATTTTTAAATGATAGACATTCTGACTGGTATGAGGTGGTACCTCCTTGCGGTTTGATTTGCATTTCCCTGATGATTACTGAATTTGATCATCTTTGCATATACATGTTGGTCAATTGTATTCTTCTTTGGAGAAATATCTATTCAAGTCCCTAACCCGTTTTTAAATCAAGTTAGAATTTTTTTTAGAGGTTTGTAGCTATTGAGTTATAGGAGGTCCTATGTATTTTGGAGATCAACTCTTTACTATATACATGGTTTGCAAATATTTTATCCTATTCTGTAGATTGTCTTTTACTCTGTTGATTGCTTCCTTTACTCTGTCTTATGATTCTAGCTCTAAAACTTATATAACATACATATTTCTGTCATATCATGTTAGCCTAAGTAGTCACAAAGCTCTAATTAGTCTTAAGGAGGGGAGACATAGACCCCACCACTCAATAGGAAGAATGTCAGAGTCAGATTGTAAGAGCATGTGGCAGAGAAGGTACTGCCTTTTCTCAGTTAAAAGTTTAAGCACAGTTGACAATTTCATTCTTGTGCATTCCAATGTTGCCATTTTTCCCAATGTCAAACCTTATATAGATGTGTTGTGAAAAATACCAGTACATTCCAGGGCTATTGTCTTATTTTGAAAATTGACATTCTGTAGAGCTTATAGGTGATATTGAAATGATATAAGAAAAAGAATGTAAAATGTCAGGAAAATCCTATTTCACAAATATGGAAGAGGTTACACTTTGTATTGCTTTTCAGATTTTCAGTTTAGTGTGTAATTTGATATCAGGTTGATGTCTTTTCAGGGCATTAATTTGATCATTTTTTTTTTATCATATCTGAGTAACTCTTATACATAGCCAGTGTCATTGTTTAGATGGTACTGTCTGTTTCTTGGAAAAGTATAGCCAACTTGGCTGAAAAAAACAGAAAGGCGAAAATGCTCAATTTCATATCTGGAGCAAATAAATATGAACTAAGTGGTATTAAAACAGAAAATTACTCAATGTCTTTGATTCTGTTATTCCATTTGTAAAGTGGAGGCAAAACTTTTTTTCCTGTTTTACATTCAAATTAATAGATGCCCATGGTAAAGGGGATAAGAGAACCATGACTAATAGCTATCTCCACTTTTGTGTTAGAATGCCTATCTCTCTGGAAAGATCAAAAGACTTCTGTTAAATAAAACCAGGTCAAACTCACCCCTGCCCCAAAATGTCTGGGATGTCATTTAGTGAACTGACTTTTGCTATTTTTCTTTCCTTTCCTCTTTAATTTATAGTGCTCTTGATTTTAAATTCATTATAATGTATCTTACCCTTCATAAGGTATGCTAGGTATTGAGAGGCAGTACTGGACTGGGAAAGATATACCTGCTGTTACCCACTGTTCATTCCTACTGTAACTGAGAATTCTCATGAGTCTTAAAAAAAAAAAGAAAAAAAAAGAAAGGAAAGAAAAATTGGTATCCAGGAATGGCCTCAGTCTTGAAAAAAGTACAATACTGACCCTCAGATCTTTAAGAGTTTACTAAAGACTTTTCTGGGACTACTTATTTGTTGTATAAGGGACTGCTAATTGAAAACTTTTTGAGCAATTCCTATATTTTATCCCTCTGTACTCTGTTCCTATACAACTATCCAAGCAACCTCTGGTGAAGAATGAGTAGAGCTGTTTTAATAATTGATATTGGAGTATACAAATAGAAGCACATGGGGCTGAAGGTTAGCTCAATTGGTAGAGTGCTGCTCTGTACTCTCTGAGGCCCTGTGTTTGATCTCCAGCACTACAAAAATGAGAGAAGGACCTGGCAACCCACTCCCAAAACAATCCTGAAAACAATCAGCCATTGAAAACCCTATGAATGGCAGAGAAGCACTGACATAGTGCCAGGCATGACACAGTATCAGGGAGTATTTTGTTGTGATATACATAGGGTCACTATGAGTTGGATCCAACTCGACAGCACCTAACAACAACAAATAAAGGCACATAATACAAAGCAAAATGTCTGTGTACTCAGTACAAGTTAGCTACTTTTTTGAGAATTTTGTATCCAGTTCTAAACAGAGACAGGGGAGTCAGAAGAGAGTTAAAGGATTGAAAGTGAAAATCTATTTGTAAAGAAAGACAGGCTTATAAAATATAAAGATAAAACTGAGAAATAGCTAACGTGCTAATTTGAAAAGATGAAGGCTCAAAATCCTCTTAGTAGCCCACTACCTCAGAGAATAAACTCTCCAGCTACTCAACATACCCTCATACAGAGTCCTTAAAAATCCTGTCCACTCCCCTCCAGCCTCATCTTTCATTTCTCTCCACCTTTCATTTTATAGTCCTGTTTTAAATTGTTTGCAGTATCTAGAATGTACCATACTTATCTTGTATCAAGCATTTCCTTTTCTCTCCCTGAAATACCCTTCTTTTGTTAGCTTCTACTGAAATAGCACTATTTCTATGAAGATTTCCTTTATTCTTTGCAAAAAAGTTAATTCTCTTTCTTGTTTCTTTTTCCAGTATATTTTAACATATCTTCACTGTAGCATACCTTTATCCCATTATAATTATCTAATTACAGATTTCTTTCTTTCACTCAACTATGAATGGTTCAAAGTACAAAGACTCGGTATCCCCAGCACCCAATATTCAGTAAATGTTCAATGAATAAATAAAGGAAATAGTGAAAGGCTAATTTGCATATTCTCTGAGAGTCAACTAATAAAATAATAAGCTTAAACATGAAAAATTTGTTATAAGGAGTTTATTGGTAGTAAAGTTTTTTGCTTATTTGTTTTATTTTATTCCTTTTTTGCATATGAGTTGAACCCAGGGCTTTGCATATACTTTGCAAGTGTTCTACCACTGGTTCTGTTTCTCACTTTGTGTGTGTGTGTGTGTGTGTGTGTGTGTGTGTGTGTGTGTTAGTGGGGGTTTGAACCCAGGGCCTCACACATACTTTGCGAGTGCTCTACCACTAAGCCACACACCCAACCCATTTTTTATTCTTTTATCTTGAGACAGGGTCTCTCTGAGTTATACAGGCTACCTCCAACCTCAAATTGGAGATCCTCCTCCCTCAGCTTCCTATGTCAGTGGGATTACAGATATGCACCATGCACCCAGCTGGTTCTTGCTCTTTGACTCCCATCTTATGATACTGTCCTTTCTGGTTAATGATCTATATACATACAAATCCTTCCACACACTTGCTTTTTCCATATTCTGGGGCTTGGATTAGAATTCAGCTTTCAACTACCCTAAATCACAACAACTAATATAGCTTTAAGTTTCAAGGCTGGGAAGCACTTTCTGAGACATTGAAAACAACTCTTAGTAATCTTGAGAACTTGGTACAAGTACATGTTGTCTTCTAAATCAGTCTTCTCTCTCTCTCTCTCTCTCTCTCTCTCTCTTTCTTTCTTTTTTTCTTTTTCTCTTTCAATCTTTCTTTCTTTTCTTTGTTTCCTCCCTCCTCCTCCTCCTCCTTCTCCTCCTCCTCCTCCTCCGGCTGCTGCTGCTGCTCCTCCTCCTCCTCCTCTTCTTCATCTTCTTCTTCTTCCTCTTCCTCTTCCTCTTCTTCTTCTCTCATTCTTTCACTCTCTCTTGCTCTCTCTCTCTCTATTTCTTTTCTTTCTTTCTTTCTTGACAGGGTCTTATTATGTAGCCCAGGCCATCCTAGAACTCAATACGTAGACCAGGCTGGTCTTGAACTCCAGCCAATCATCCTGCCTCAGCATCTAGAGTGCTGGGATTATAGGCGTACACCACCATGCCCAGCCTAAGTCTTTTTAAAGGAAAGTCTTTTACATGATTCATTTGTATCTTTGTACATTTGTGTGTATGTTTGTTTGTTTGTTTTTGATTGTGCTGGAGATCCATCCCAGGCCTCACCCATGTAAGCACATGCTGTACCACTGAAGTACATCTCCAGCCCCTTTGTGCCTTTACATAGTCATCTAACCTATTTTAGTTGTTCCCTGAAAATTTATTTTCTTTGGAAGACAGATTTCATTGCTCTGGATCTCCGTGATTTATACTTTTTCTCCCTATTCCTTTTGCTCTATGAAGATTTTCAAATGTCTTACTAATATAACTTTTGGTGTGATATTTGTGTTGTTCATTGTTTTCTACATGTACTTAAAATCATGGGCTGGGATTTAGCTCAGTGGGTAGAGCGCTGCACTGCAGTCTCTGAGGCCCTGAGTTCAATTCCCAGCATTGCAAAAATGGGAGAAGGGCCTGGCAATCCACTCCCAAGGCAATCCCAAAGCACTCAGCCATTGAAAACCCTATGAGGGTCGCTATGAGTTGGATACCGACTTGACGGCACCTAACAACAACAACTTAAAATCATTTTTGTCAAAATACAACTCAGACATGTGGCAGCTTTAGCAGGGGTTAGGGTTAGGGTTAGGGTTAGGGAACCCTAACCCTAGGAAACTCCAAGAAAAGGAAACTCCAAGAAAAACATACTTTTTCTGAAAATGTTTTTTTATTTTTCTTTATTATTCAATTCCCCCATATGCTTTTCCTACCAGATACATAAAAATAAAATTTCATAAGTTAGTCTATGTCAGACTTTTTTGCTTATTACTTTACATTGGCATATAATTGCTGTTGAAAAAACATATTTAATAAATTTACTAATAAATTTAATAATGCTCATGTAATTCTATGGATATCTCAAAGAGATGCTTGTATTTGATGTGCTAAATTTAGGATTAGTGCACTCTGTGCAGAATAAAGAATAACAGTCTTCCTATTCACAGTCCTTGGAATTGTTGTTAGGATATTTGTGAAGCACTTTGAGCCAACCAGAAGAAGGATACTATATATGTTTAATTATTATTTTTTAAAGAATGACTAAAATCTATTTTATAAATAAAAAATCTAAAAAGAATCCAGATGAATCTTCAATCTAATCTGTCTAATCACAACAATCAGTGAATTTATAAATACATGGTTTTGTTTTTTTCAGTGATAATTATGTTGCATAAGAGTATGATTTGCAGATAGTTGATATACATCTGGAATATTTTTTAGAAGAAATGCCAAAAAAGAATTACAATGCTGTTATAAAACAGACTTGAAGGTTTTATTCCCTAATATTTAATCTACTAGTGTAATGATCCACCCATTATACTGGATTGGTATAGGAGCTTGTTCTTACTTACCAGGTGGCAGGATCAAAATGCAAGTTATTAGCAAGTCCTAGGTTGTGGTAGTTTTCCTCAGTGATTTGCAAGAGTGTTTGAATCCTCTAAAGAAAGAGGAAAGGATTTTAGTTTGGTTAGTTCTTACTTAACTGCAAAGACTGGTCATCCAAGAAGAAATAATACAGATATATACCGTAACATTTTTTCTTTTCTTTTCTTTCTTTTATTTTTGGTAACTGGCCTTTGGAAATGAATCCAAATGGCTTATTTATAAGGTAAAAACAAAGAGAATGCATGTGGTCATTTGTGAATTAAATTTTAAAGGTATTTTGTTGCCATGAAGAGGGGTCGATCCATCTTGTGCTTTTGATATTGATTGGAAAATATTGATTTAAATGGGACTAGTCTGTCATACTGATAATTGTAGCAGATTTAAATAAGATCGCTAGATCTTCTCCAGATAATAAAAGAAGCAGTTACCATCCAATTGGTAAAAAAACAAACAAACAAACAAACAAAAACACTAAAAATCATTTTGGTAAAACTCAATAGTAACTTTTTCTGTAGATTTTACATTTATGTGTTCTAAGTATGCATAAGTATACATTGACTGCAGCCGTACCACTGAGGTATCCAATCCTGTCAGATCTTGGAAGCTGAGCAGGGTCGGGCCTGGTTGGTACTAGGATGGAAGACCACCTGGGAACACCAGATACTGTAGGCTTGGTAGAAGGACCCCAGTAACCCACTCCCAAAAAGTCAATCCATCATTGAAAACCCTATGAATAGCAGAGAAGCACTGACAATAGTGACTTGCCTGTGGTATGTAGGATCGCTATGAGTCAAACACTGACTCAATGGCATCTAATAATAAGTATACATCATCATGAAAATATGTATAAGACTATATTTACACATTTATGAATATTGACTTAACACTTGTACATTTATACTAAGATTATTCTTATATATTTATAAATATTGTTACATTTCAATAGCCCCTATAAATCAAGAGTTGGGGTTTAGCTTAGTTGGTAGAGTGCTGCTCTGCACTGAGGACCTGGGTTCAGTCCCCAGCACTGCAAAAATGGGAGAAGGACATGGCAATCTGCTCCCGAAGCAATCCTAAAACAAGCAGTCCTAAAACAATCATCCATTGAAAACTCCATGAGGGTCTCTATGAGTTGAACTTGACTTGATGGCACCTAACAACAACAACAAAAACTATGATTCAAAGCTTTAAAACTAAACTCAAGCTAAAATTTTTATTTTTCCTAATTCTACATATTATTTTTATTATTATGAAGGTGGTTAACATTATATTTGCAATTTCATTTAGAAAAGCATATCAGTTATTATAAAGAGAAATCTAAAACTTTTACTAATATATTTTATTTTATTTAAGGATTTTTATTATCCATATGAACTAAATATCTATACTGAGGGCCCTGAGATGAAAATATATTTTTTATTTTTTAATTCAGCACAATCATCAAAAACTTTATATAATCCATTTCAGACTAGTAAGACACTCTAAATGTATGTCTAATCTTTTTATAGTTGCATTTTAGAGAAGAAAAATGCCAGTGTACTTCTATGTTCAGCATAAATATCTCTGTACAAAGGAGTGGTTTTTATTCTCTTTGATTTAAATAGTTTAATCTATTATATCTAAATTTAAGTTGATCTGAAGTCTGCTATCCTAACAATGGTTACTAGGCTTCTTATAAAACATACTGTTAACTTGCTAGTGTATCTTCAAAGTCATCCAAAACACCAGCATTGTCAGAGGGAAAAAAAACCCTAAAGCATCTTTTCTATTATACACTATAAACTCCTAACCTCAAAAGTCTTATTTATTCAAAAATACCATGAACACATGAAGCTAGAGCTAGGTGTCTTAACATCAGGAACCCTTCTTTTATGCCACTATTAATGGCCATGGATATTTTCCATGTGGCTGTTCAGTGTAGTGTTGAACATCCCAGGATGATATCACCATTTATAAAGCTGTATTTTATATTGCCCATTTTGTTGTTGCTCAGCATGCATAAGAGTAGAGTTTAAATCTTCATTCATTTCATTTTTAAATGTTTCTTTTGTTCTCCTTATCATGTTCTGGCTTTCCCAAGGATCTATGCCTTGAACGAAGTCACATGTGCATTACTAATTGTGTGCTATTGTATTTACAGTTCCTAGTGGTGGCACTGTGAAGCTACTAATTCCTTTGCTTCACTTGATGTAAAATAATCTGAGTGTCTTTGATAGCAGTGAAACAGTATTAATTGTTTTGTACATTTCTTGGTCATTCTTCTTAGGTGGTCTTCATAATCTATTAGAACTTTCAGCCAGATTTTTGTAATGTCATGCCTCCAGCGGTGATTAAATTGGTAATTAATGAACAGTCTTTGGCAATGTAAACCACATCCCGTTAATTTTCCCTTTTGAATTTTTAGAAGTTGTCTTCTGTGTCAGAAATCATTGTGCCACCTT
>VMDO01022524.1:0-20000 GCA_007922755.1 Pedetes capensis | reverse complement strand
GTCTTTGTTAGAGAAGCAAAGATCAGGCCATCCCCAGAGAAATGAGCAGGTGTGGCCATTTATAAGCATGTCTGCTTATATTATAAACTAGCATAAGAAAAGTTTGAAGTAGGTTGAAAAGGTCTGCTAAACAATTTTAATGTTTCATCCTAAATTCTACTTATTCACTCAAGAGCTGATCAAGTTGGCAGTAAAATATCTACTAGTCTACCTAAACCTTTAATGATCTTATAATTTTATTTTTGTTTTATTTTCTGTAGGAAGTGAATAAGTCTACTTTGGTAATCCTTGCCTCTGGACAAGTACAGAATTAATCATCATCATCATCATCATAATAATAATAATAACAACAACAGCAGCAGCAGCAGCAGCAATTCCTTTTTTCTTTTTTTTCTTTTTGTCTATTCTCAATGCCTAATAACAGAGCCTTGCTTCCTATCTAATGATGAAAGAGTGGATAGCCAAGTTCTTTTTTTAGTTTACTACAAAATTGAGGAACTTTAAGGACCATTTTGTGAACAGAATTGTGAAATATTAGCAGCACTAAATAAAACTCTTTTTAAAAAATTTTAGATACATTAAAATGTATTTAGCCTAATTAATTAAAGTCCAATTACTAAGACTACATGAAACACTAAAGACAACACAAGAAAGCTTAGGGTATTGTATTATTGAGGGAAGTAAAAGATACGGAATTTGTCATTTGTTGGTAGAAATAGAGTGCTTTGTTCTAAACAGTTTTACAAAGAGTTGCAAATTACATTAATCAATGTATTTTTAAAGTTTTGGGAAAGCTTATTTCATGAAAACGTGTAGGTATATGTTTCTTAAATAGAAAGACTTCTCAATCTATTTTTCAACTGACTGAATAAAAATATCTAATGTTATAAAAGACACCCTTGGGTGGGTAATGATCTCAGCAGCTATATTGACAGTTTCTCATGTTCTAATTCACCTTTGCAAATCCATAGCATCATTTTTTGGCTAAAGTAATGTCAGTTGGTGACATTTGCGGCAAGTATAAAAAGGACCCCCCATGGCAGCCATTTTTATCTGATTCTTAAGATCCAAAGGCTGCTGAAAGAACAATTGAGTAAAGTTGAGGATTGGAGAAGCTTGATTTTCTTGTTTTCTGTGAAATGAAACTCTCGTCTTTTTCTTTCTCTTCTTAAAAGCAAAAGTCTGCTAGGGGGTTGTAGCTCTGTCAAAGCCGCTCGGATGCCACTGCTGATCACTTTAATTACTACGACTAAGGAGGATAAAATTAAAAGTAGCACCATTGAAGCAGTAGAAGAAAGCTTGCCTAGATGTCGGTGAACTGTGAAATATAAAAATTGCATACCAATACATTTTTATGGAAAGGAAACAAGGAATTACATTACTTATTCTTGAAGAGTTTGTCCTTAAATTGTGAGGTTTTACTAGTGCACCTATCTATAGCAGATTGTAGACCATTTCAGAATGATAAGGAAAATAGTAGCTTGAAGACATGCTGTAAAAGGGCTATATATATTTTTTCACTTTATGCCCAAAGTGGTTCTGATCCATCTTCTATATTTTAGTGTTTGAAATTGAATGTATTGAAATACAGATTCTTTTTGCACCATAACAGGACTCTTGCCATATGATAAAAATGTTAGCAAAAAGAAAAGCAAAGCTTGAATGCTCTACGTTTATCACTTTTCTAAAGACTGATAATTTAATGTTGACAACCTAAGTTTTAAATGAATGTAAACAAAATTAGTTTCTCATCATCTCTCTATTCAGTACACAAAAAGTGGAATTTACACTGTATAGCCAAAGTATATGTAAAGAACTGTGATTTCTAATTATGGGAATAACAGTAGGGCCTTAAGAAAATGCTCTGAACACCAATTATGTAATGGGTAAGACCAGCTCTTTGAAACCTAGCAGACACTAGATTTATTTCTTACTTTGTCACTTAATAACATGTATGACCTTGGACAGTGTATTTAAGCAAAATTCAGTTTCTATCAAATCAGCGATAGTAGCTATCACATAGAGTTTTGAAGAATAAATGACACAACACATACCTCTCTGTGAAAACCCACAAAACTAGTGTTTCCTCAAAAATTTATTATAACTTGTAAAAAGATAGTCATGAGAAGTTAAGCCTTCCAAAAATACAGCTTCCATCATAACCTCCCAACAGTCCATCCATCTTAGAAAATATAGCTTGTCCTATATAACGCAGTCTAATTCTAAATACTATTATATAGAAAACGATAAATGTCATCAGAGCCATTCTTAGAAATAGGAAGTCTCACTTCTTCAGTTTTAAGTTTATTTAGGCTACACAAGTAAAAGAAAATAATAAGTTTCCCTGTATGTTGAATTTTTCAGGTATACTTTTCCTTTTAATAACAGCCTTCTAAGTTGCCTTGTCTCTGTACCCCAGTGAAAAGATTACCTCTTTTTTTTTGTTTTTTGTTTGTTTGTTTTGTTTTTTTTACAGCAGTCCTAGTAAATAGACAATTCATTTATGGCATTTATGGCAGTGAGACATTGCCTTCCTTTAATGTACAGTGGTCAAAGCAGATAGCAAAAACACATGTCTTTACCTATCTAGGTTTAGGCAAACCATCACTATCAGAAATATTGCCTACATATTTGTGCTGAATGCTATATTAAAAAAATAACATGATCATTGTCCCTACTTTCTGCTCATATTATCCTTGGACCTGAGCAATATGGCTATTTTTAATAAAAATATTAATAGAATAAAATGCATAGTATTATCTATTCTTTAAGTGTTACTACACAAACAGATTTTGTGTGCATGTGTGTGGTGCTAAGAATCAAACTCAGGGTTTCATGCATTGTAGGCAAGGGATTCTCCCACTGAGCTACATTCCCAGTTCCCGCAAAGTGATTTTTAATAGAACCTGCATATAAAAATTTAAAATGAGATTGTTTGACTTAGAACGAATTTGGAGACAACTAAACTGGAAATTAGTACTATCAATTAAACTAAAATTGTGTAATCAGTTGGTATATTACAAACCCTCCCCCACGCAAAGTGTTGGGGATTGAATTTAAGACCTTGTGGGTGCTAGGGAAGCGCTCTACCACTGAGCTACATCCCCAGCCCTCTTTAATGACTTTTAACAATAAACTTTTATTTTCTCAGTTGGTTCTTTGTCTTAAGGGACGTTAAAGTGTGAAAAAACAAACAATGCAGATAGGCCATCCCACTGGAGAGCTCTAGGCCCAAGCAAAATTGTTTCTGTGGTGTTAGGACATTAGTAGAAAAGTAAATTAAGGCCATCTGATAGGGAACCAGAATTCTGTCAGTCAGGCTCAAGATTTTGTGCTGTGTCCATAAACTTTGTTTACTGTAGGGTTTTATGAGTTGTAACCTGCCGTTATAGTCTGTTAATGAGGCTAAATCTTGCTACTTGAGAATTGAATTACAGCACACCTCTGGGCTAATGATTATAAACAGAAAGTCCCATTAGAGCTGCATTCGGATTTGTTCATTTGCATTTTTTCTATTGTGTAGAGAACAATAATGAGTAAATAAATACAAACAAACAATTTACATGGAAATTGATAAAGTGTCTGTAATTAGTATTTAGAGTTGGTTTTATTAATAATTGCTTGCTTTAAATTGTACTCTTGGTAAGCTCCTCAGCAACATTTGCAGATGGAGTGGGGGGTAGTTTGTGAGAAAAAAATTAGGTTCCCATTTCATATTTAGAAAGGTGGAATCTTTTATTTCATTTGAACACAGTTAAAATGACCCAAGACCATTTCATCTTAGTTTGAATCACCAAATTCTAGGTCTGTAAGAAGTTATTATTCACGCATTGAAATTCATTTAGATCTAGTTGCCCAAGGCATATTAAATAATGGTTTTTATTAGAGCTTTTAACTTACCTTAAGTTTGAAAGATGAAAGTTTAGTAAAAGGCTCAGTTTTCCTCAGTTGCTCAAGTCATTTGTTACTTTTAGGATCAAATGGTTTCTAGGTTAAGAGCAAAGGCTATGGAGTCAAACAGACGTGAGCCAACCTCCTGGCTGTGATGTCTGTTCTAGCTTTGTGAGCTTGGAATTTGAAACCTAAATATTCTCATTGGTAATAATAGAATTGTGAGAATTGATGAGATTGTATATATAAAGCACTTGACATGTAAAAGCTTAAGAAATGACAGCAACAATCACTAAAATCATCCTTATCAAGTGCATTTCCTTTTAGTACATTTTCTAAGTTCAGAAATATTGATAGTGAACTAAAGATTTTTATATATTACTTTTATACCTTCAGTCTCTCCCTGCCCACTACTCCTCTGCCTACAAAAGAGCTTATGCTTCCGAATTTTAAGAACATTTCTCTTTGATATTAAACCCCTCTTCTTTTGCCTTTTCTACCATCTCCATAGTAGGAAGCCTGCCATCACATCTCTTTCCTTCCTTCTCCCACGATTTTTATATTAAAACAACTTTTATTTTAAGAGTAGTGTATTACAATATGAAAACAATTTAAAAAAATAAAAATCACATTTTGACACTCAGAAATCCTCACCATGCCAACTTTGTGTATTTCCTCCAACTCTCTTTCAGTGTATATATATTTGCATGTATATTTATTTTTGGGGGAGAAGGACCTGGCAACCCCTCCCAAAAATCAATCTGCCATTGAAAACCCTATGAACAGCAGAGAAGCACTGACAATAGTGTTTCCCCTGTTATACAGAGGGTCTCTATGAGTCAAATACCGACTCGATGGCACCTAACAACAACAACAACATTTATTTTGCCAAAATGACAAGATGACATTATGACTATGTAAACTTTTTCAGTTATGTTGCTTGCTCTCTGATGTGATTATATTCAGATTTCTGTAATTCATTCAACAATACTCTTTACAACTGGTTTATCCAAACCAGTATCTCCTTTAGGGCATTGTATTACAGATGGTTGTTAAGTCTGTTTTGGTAGTGGTGGAGGTATTGAGTTGTTTGTTGTTATGTTTTTGTTTTCCTGACTCTAATTTGTTAAAGTGACTAAGTCAGTTAAGTTGTCCTGAATATCCTTCTAGATTTAGATTTGTTTGGGTGCTTTTTCTGTGTCGTTTATCAGGTTTCTCAAAATCTTGTGTTTACGATAAACTGTAAATTTTAAAAGCTTAGTAGATTCATTTTAAACATTTGGGATAGACTATGATAGGAAGTGTGCACTTCATGTACTTCACACCAAAAACCATATGACTATGGTTGACCCAACATTAATGATGCTAAAACCAGCCCCTAGATTAATGGTCTCTAATCTCTGATCTGGGCTGGGATTTAGCTCAGTTGGTAGAGCACTGCGCTGCAATCTCTGAGGTCCCGAGTTCAATTCCCAGAACCACAAAAATGGGAGAAGGGCCTGGTAATTCACTCCCAAGGCAATCCCGAAACAGCCATTGAAAACCCTACGAGGGTCGCTATGAGTCGGATACCGACTTGATGGCATCTAACAACAACAACAATCTCTGATCTAGTTCTGACCTCTCCATATACAAATTAGGTTTTGCCCTTGCAACTAAAATTAATATTTGTGGGGTTAATTAAGCATATTTTCCAATTACTATTGCTGTGACCATCCTGAATTTAGCATTGTAAAAAGTGTCTTATTATTGCTCACAGATTCTGTGGGTCAGGATGCTTTGTTCCACATTGTCTGAGGTCTCAGCTGGGAAGAATTGAACAGTTGTGGGTGAAGTTCAAAATGCCTAAGGCCTGAGATTATCTGAAGACCTGAAGACTTTTTTTGGGGGGGAGAGAAGGGATCTGGGGCTTTAGCCAGGGTCTGAAGATTGGTAAGCAAGGACTCTACCACTGAGCTACATCCCAAGCCTGTGAGAGAGGCATGTCATATACTGATGTGGCCATCTTTGGAAAATATAGTCTGCTACAGCATAGTATCAATATCTACTTTCCCATCACACATTTACCTAATGACTTCAATAACAGCTCATAATCATTCATTATGATTTGTAAAGTGATATTTTTATAATTCTGCTTTATAGGAGGGCTGATATTATAAAATAGTCTTCTCTCAATAGTTGGACTATTTAGTTACTGTAAAATTTAATTGCTACAGGAAAGAAAAGATAATTGATTCTTTTCTTTAATTACTAATTTTCAGGAATTGTTTCAAAAGCTACCCATGGATTTTTATATACTTTTGCTTCTCTCTCTCTCTCTCTCTCTGCAGTACTTGGGGGTTGAACCCTGGGCCTTGCACATATTTTGCAAGTGCTGTATCACTAGGTTGTACCTCTAACCCATATTTTAACTTTTTATCTTAAGACAGGGTCTCACTAAGTTATGCAGGCTGCCTCTGGCCTCAAATCTACAATCCTCCTGCCTCTGCCTCCTGAGTTGCTGGGATTGTAGGTGTGGGCCACCTTACCTAGCTTTATCCTCCTACTTCTTGAATATCATATTAGACTCAAGTTTTCATATATTCAATATGTGATTTCATTGATTTGGTTCCTTATAGTCATTGTTCTTTTTTATTCTGAAATTGTTCCAGTTTGCCCACTAAGAACTTCAGAACTTGTCCCTGGGTCCACTTGACGTCCCAATGAGTATATCTTCATTAATTTTGATCCTTTTTCTTGATTTCTAGCCATCTAAAAATTTGTAAAAGAATTACCTAGACTTGAGTACTACCCATTTGATTTCTGCCCTGTCCCTAGTAATATTTTTCACTGAGTCCAATTGCCCTTTTTAAATTTTCAGATTTATTAACTACTAACATTTGCTGCAACTGATTATTCACTTTTTCTTGAAAGCCTCTTCTACTTTGATTTTAATGATACATCCGTACTCTAATTTCCCCCTCCCTTTCTGTCCTTTTTTCCTCTTATCTAAATATAGATAATTTTTTCTTGCTTTAGTCACGAGCCCCCCTTTTTCTCTAGGGTACCTCTTCAGATACTTTCATATATTCAGCTCTATACTCCCAGTGTGAACTCACATCCTAGCATCATTTTCACTTCCCAGCTACTTACTAACATCTTAGTATTCAGATGTCCTGCCAGCTCCTCAAACCTGGTCTGTCTTACCCTAAATTTCTTCTTCTCTTCGTTTCTCTAGTTCTATTATTAATACATAGTTTAACTAGGTGTCCAGCTTTAAAACTTCTGAGTCATTTTTTTCTCCCTTTATATCTAATCTGTTACTAAGAATTGGGACAAGTGCTAATTCTACCTCTGATATGTTCTTTACACTTCTCTCTTTTTATTCCCATTGCTGCTTTCTCTTCCTGAATCTAATTGAGTTTTCTTAGACTTATATATGAACCCCCTAACTAGTCCCTTTTCAGTACCTCTATTCCAGTCTGCCTTATGCACTGTTGCCAGATTAATCTTTCTCAAACCTCTGGTTGATCATTCCCCTACACTTCAAAAGGATATAAAAAACAAACGTTTAAACACCCCTCCCCCAAGAAACCATTAGTGGTTCTTTCTGCTTTAGTATAAAACGAAAGCACTTCACTCCACTTTCTTTCTTTCTTGCCTTGTCCTTCTATCATTGTTTTTCTATGCTCAAGCAAACTAGGTTATGTTCTTTTTCCCCAGTATGCTTTCTTGCCTTTATGTCTTTGTATTTTTCCTACCTCCCAGTCTTTCCTGCAATAATCCCCCCCTAACTAGGCAACTCCCGTCTCTACTCATTACAAATCCTACTTGTTTTTCAGGCTGGAGTCAAAAACCGTGATGCCTTTCATCTATCTGGCAGCCAAAAAAAAAATTTTTTTTTTCCTGCACTCTTGCAACATTTTGATTATACCTCCTTATCATGGATATTTTGTCTTGCGCTCTATACCATAAGCTTTTTGAGAGTATAAATAATAAGTTTTCATGCTTGAAATTTTGTAGCACCTAGAGTGGTAAAGGTCTGTTTGAAAGACCAGAGATACAAAGATAAATCATACATATAGCTCCTGCCTTCAAGCAGTTCAATTCTAGTAGGAAGGAAGCATGTCTACAGAATTAGTTACAATGTAATTTAACGTATATTATTTTAAAAGGTATTAACACACTATACGTTGGACTATAGTAATATAGAGGAAAGAGCACTTTATTCCACCAGAACAGAGAATGGGAGAGTCAGGAAAGATTTGATGGATTGAAACTGCATCTTAAAGAATGAGTAGGAGTTAAATAACAGGAAAAAGGCATAGTCCAGGCAGTGGAAATGGGAAAGCCACAAGTACATGAAACTACAAGATAAAAGCAATTCTATATAAATAGATGTGAGGTTTTATGGGGGTTAGGAGATAATAAAGGAAGATAACTCTACAAAGATATATTGGCACCAGATATTGTAGTCCTTATTTTCTCATAATAATGCCTTATTTCATGTGCTTTCAAATTTACAAAGCAATTTCACATTGATTATTTGCAATTCTCTTTTTGCAGTCCCAGGGGACCAAACCTAGGGCCTTGTGCATACTTTGTATGTGCTGTACCACTGAGCTGTACCACTCAGCCCCCTTTTTAATTTTTTATCTTGAGACAAGGTCTCACTAACTTACTCAGGGTGTCTCTGGCCTCAAACCTGCAAACCTTCTTTCTTCTGGCTCCTGAGTTGCTGGAATTACAGGGGTAAACCCTGGTGTCAGACTTTGCCTTTACTTGGGGGGTTATACTCAGGGCCTTGTGCATACTTTACAAGTGCTTTACTCATAGGCTGCATCGCCAACCCCTCTTTTATTTTTTTCTTGAGACACGGTCTTCCTAAATTACGCTGGCTGCCTGTGGCCTCAAACTCGAGATGCTCCTACCTCAGCCTCCCAAATCCCCGGGATAATACATGTGAGCCACCACACCCGGCTATTTGCAATTTTATGTATGGGTTTTAGTTATTTTTAAATTAAATAAAACAGACTTTTTGTTCTCATTATGCATCTGGGGAGAGAGTAACCAAAAAGAATTTCACATTACTATTGGGTTATTGTTGGTACTCTCAAAATCAGAATTATATACTGATTTACTGTTCTCAATTCTTAATCCATGAAATAATTATATTTGATCAACATAGTGTAGCAGTATTTATCAAAGGTGTCTGTTAACCAGTTCTCAATGCCTTTATTAGAAAACAGCAAGTTAAATTCTATTCTTAAAAAATAAAATATTAAAATTCTGGTCTCAATATTGTGACTTTTTTCTCTAAGTCTGATTCCTTTTATTAATTCCTGATTTCCCCCCCCCCAACAGTATGTATTGCCAACCATTCCTTTAATTTGAATTTTAATGGACATTTTATTACAATATTTGTAAATGTTTTTAAAAATCTGATTCTAGGATGTCTTTTTAAAATGGTGTGACATCCAGCTGATACAGAGCATCCTATTTATAATGTGGGCCAAGCACCATGCTGTAAACCAGTTACTATCATGATGATCAGATTGAAAATGAAATTGCATTTCTGTCAATTACTGAGTTGGCAACTGTTCAATATATCTTAGCAGCAAGATGAAGAGCGACGTCGGCAGCTGAGAGAGAGAGCTCGTCAGCTAATAGCAGAAGCTCGATCTGGAGTGAAGATGTCAGAACTTCCCAGTTATGGTGAAATGGCTGCAGAAAAGTTAAAAGAAAGGTCAAAGGCATCTGGAGGTGAGTTAAAGAATCTTGTATCATATTCTACAGACAACCCAGAAACCTGCCATGGACCTTTTGGACTTTTTATTCTTACTTCAAAATGTTACATCAAAACAAAGTTTACAGAAAACCTGAAGGAAGCATAGTAATCAGAAGATAATTATTGCTGTTTCCAAATCAACCTCTAGCTTTAACAACTCAGTAGTTACTCTCTTTAGTAGAAAACTCACACAGACCTTGTTTTATGATACACATGATGTCTCATTAATTGTCTTAGGTGTAAGTAAAGTGCAATTGAGTCTTTAATGCGTAGATTGTAAGATTTATTAATGGTAAGGTTGGGCATGAAAGACTTCTATTTGATGCTAGGGTTTGGAACCCAGAGCCTTGTGCTTGTTAAGCACACACAGTAAGTTTCACAGCCCCAAGACTTTCACTTGGAACCAAGATCTTTAAAAAGTAGTTTTGATAATATTCGATATGACAGCCTAATATGTAAGAATTTTGAGGAGGTCTCATATCAGTTTCTTTTTAGTCGCCTTACTCTAAGGAGTCTCCCTTCAGTATCTGTAGAGATTCATTCAAAACTTCATTTTGAACCAAGGACTATATGTATATAAAGAAAATTTAATTTTTGCCTCTCTGTGCTCATTTAATTTGACCAACTTTAATTTGTCACTTTTTACATTTTTTAGTAGGTGTATATTAAGAGGCCTGTGGGCTTTTTTATTTCAAAGCTATATAACCTATTTATCTACCAAAACATGCCAGGTACTTGTCCTGAGTTAATCTTAGAATACTAAAATCACTCTGAAGAGTAGGCAAGTGAGGACTGGAATAAGACCTCAGAGGGCTGAAACAAAGGTAAGCTATTTCTAGGTCAATGATAAGTTTCTTCAAAGTAAACTTAAACTTACTGCTATGATTTCTAATTGATTCCTTATATTAAAAGCTTGCTATTGTAGAGAATTAGAACTAATACCTATGGTATTTAATCTTCCATCTTATATCTTTAAAACTTTATATCTTATAAAGTTTATCTTATAACTTTAAAAGCTTCTTTCACAAATAAGTATTTATCCCACTGGACTTCTCAAAATGTTGATATCTTAGTTAAATCCTTCATCTTACCGCCTATCATTTAGGATTTTTATTGTAATTTATTTTTCTTTTTTCTTTTTTGCAGTACTAGGGATTGAGCTGGGGGTTGTACACATGCTAAGCCAGCACTCTACCCATGAGCTATGGCTCCAACCCTGTTATTGGAATTTTTGCACTCTACTACAGTTTTATATTAACATCAGTAAACTACTCACTACATTTATATAATACTATGATAATTTGCTTTGATTTTTTATTAATAACTAGGTGTTTGTTTTATGAGAAACCCCAGATATTAGAAAGCTTATAAATTTTTGCCTCCTTTTATCTCTGAATGATAGAAAAATACCATGTTCTTTGTCCTCCAGACAGACTGTCCTAATGCTACTAATGCCTCCTTCCTATGACATCATAAAGTCATGGAGAAGAACAGTAAGTGTAGGATGGAGAGGCATGCAGGGTGTCTTTTAATCCATTTACCTCAGTGATCAGCAGATAACACTGCTAAACTCTAAGAATTCAGAAGTTATAGTTAATGGTGTAGGAGGGTTTAGCTTTGTAGTTGGTCATACCTTTGTAATCCGACCTCAGTTGAGAATACATTAAGACTAGATGAGGCAAAGAACCTTTGCCAGTGTTAAAGCGCAAAGAATGGGTATCTTCCCTACAATGAGGGAAAGAACAGACCTAAATTTGGAATCATTTAACTGTCAAAGTAAATCATATAATAAAGTAAATAAAAGCCAAATGAGAAGTGGATCTGTGGAGCTGGCAAGGAAGTATAGACTAAAACAGCGAAAGCCAGGTGAAATGAAAAGGGGGCAGGATTCAAGAGATGACTTATAAAAATCTGCTTAAGAATCAGGTTCCCTATTCCCTAAAGAATTCAGAGTGACCTGGGTTCATTTATCCCATAGACACAGCATAACTCGGATGTTGGAAGCAGCCTCATATCAGATGGTAGAGTCTTAATGAAACCTAAGGTTGATCTAAGAAAAGTGAAACAGGCATATTCCCATTCTCAGTGGTGGGTCTTAGACTGTATTCATAAAGGAACATGGATCAGACTATGTCTGCCCTGACCTCAAGCTCTAAGCTATAACTATGGAGACTGGGAGTTAGAGAAAGACCTTTAGGAAAAGAGAGAGGAGTAAAAATGCTTCCTGAAATTCAACCATTTGTACATAGGCACTTACCTATTAAGCAATGCCAGCCAATATGCTAGACCAGGATTCAGCAAACTTCCTGGAATGGGCCAGAGTAAATATTTTAGGCTTTGCAGGCCATAATTGTCTCTGTCCCAGCCACTCAACCCTGCCTTTGCAGCCTGAAATGAGCCTTGAACAATATTTGAATGAATGGGTGTGGCTGCTGTTTACCCAGCAAAAGCAGTGGGCTGGATTTTACCCCTGCCCTATAGTTTGCTGACCCTTACCCAGCAAATTCAAAATTCACATGGATTCACAAAAGTCAAAATCATAAGTGATAATGACTCTGATGAGAAGCTGATAAGTCAGGGGAAAGAATGACTAGTACAAATCATCAGTCTGAGAAAAGAAGTTTTGTTAAGGTATGATGTGAAAGGGAGAGAAATATTTTGAGACCAGCCTGGGAGGAGTACTAGGGTAGGAAGATTTAGAAGCAATAGGCCAGATTGACAAAAGAAAAGAGAGTATTAAGTGTGTTGAACATGAACATCACTCAGACCCACTGCTTGAACTCACTTGAAAGAGCTTACTTTTATCTGTCATTAAGCAGCAATTAGCCTTAGTAAGTAAACTTAGTAAGTTGGAGGTGAGGTGTTTTCAGCTTTATGGTCCACAGAATATACATGCAAGGTATTTTAGGTAGCCAAATGTGGTACACACCTGTAACCTCAGCACTCAGGAGGCTGAGGCAGCAGAATCTCAAGTTCAAGGCCAGCCTGGGCTCAAACAGAGTGAGTTCCAGGCCAGCCAGTACTTCACAGCAAGACTCTTTCTCAAACCCCACTGTCTCACACACATACACTATAATATATATTAGATATTATATATATTTATATTATAAAATATATATAGAGAGAGTATATTTTGGATCATGTGTAATCACATTATACATATTAACATAAGATGCAATATATTTGCATCTTATAATAACCAGAAATAGCCTGAATCTTATGTAAATACTGGAATCACCTGTGCTAAGAGTTTATTAGAGAATCGGGTGATATTGTGGTGTACTACACTTTTTTTTTTTCAATTTCTGCATCATTTTGGTAGTTATATACCTGTAATGGCCTAATTTAAAGATCCCATCCTGTGGAGCATGCTTGTGGGTTCATTTTATTGTGTCTTACTTGACAAGGTATAGATATTTGAGGACAAAGTTTGTGTTTTATCTTAGTTTTTAGTTATATGATAATGTGGCCAAAGAATGTGGCCTGAATTTCTGCTTTGGGGATTTATTAAGGTTTTGTTTTGGCTAAATAAATGTTAAATTTTTATTAATGATCCATGAGCACATTTGCAACAAAGACAATACTATTTTAAGACGATACTATTTATCATTTCATATCATATGAATTATATTTTATATTTATATATATGCATTCCATAGCTTATCATTTTAGTTTGAGTTAGGTTAGAATCTTTTAAATTTAAACTGATATTTTTACCTCTCTTTGATTTAAATAGTATACTTGTTTTGCATTTCAAATGAATAAAGAAAAAGATTTTTATTGTATCCATGAGAATTTCTGTGTGTCTGCATGATCCTTGTTATTTCAGTTATGGCAAATAGATTTATCTAAACTTGTTAGCCAAAATAAAATCTTAAAGGCCTCTAATAATTTTTATTTTTAGCTTCTATTAATAAAGTAATATTTGCATTGTGTTTTCTATCTTTTGTTTGATTTCTATAGAACTTTAAAAGTTGTGAATTTAGGGAGACATTTGCTGGAAAAATAAAAAAGAAATTTTTTTCTGATTATGTTTTCTTAATTTTTTTCTGAATGCATTTTTAATGATAATCTGAGTTTCTTTTTTCAGAATTGCAAATGTTCTTGTTGTCACCAGATATCCTGGTTCATTCCACTTATCTATAAAGAAGTGTAAGATTGGCCTTTATTGCTGTGCTATAATTCACAGTGTTGGGATCCCCGTTTTGCTTATAGTGTTGTATAGTGTCAACTGGAATGCATTTTCACATTCAAGGCATATCTAATCTCCTTTTACATTTTTCTGTTCATGTAATACAAGCCATGCTTGCAAACCAGTGTCAGTTATGTAATGAATCTCTAGTTTAGTTTCTGTCTCCCTTATCTACTGGATTGTCAATGGTTAACCATAAAAAATATCTATATCTACATATTTCTCTCTACATATATATATTTGTTTGTTGTTATTAGGTGCCATCCAGCTGTGTCTGAATCATAGAGATGCTCATAGGCTTTCTGATAGCTGAGTGTTTCTAGAGTGGGCTGCCATGTCCATCGTATATATACATGTAGTATCTTTAAACATTACACACAGGTATCCATAGCCCTGTGGCATTCGATCCGGTCAGAACTCGGAAGCTAAGCAGGGTCGGGTCTGGTTAGTACCTGGATGGGAGACCACCTGGGAACAACAGAAGCTGTAGGCTTGGGAGAAGGACCTGGCAACCCCTCCCAAAAACCAATCTGCCATTGAAAACCCTATGCACAGCAGAGAAGCACTGACAATAGTGTTTCCCATTGTACAGAGGGTCACTATGAGTCGGATACCGACTGGACGGCACCTAACAACAACAACAATGTGCATGTATATATACATGTACTTTACTTCTTCTGGAATGCATTTAGAGTGTTTCCATAGGTTGGGAAATATGTAAGAAAAATTGTTGGAAAGACTTCAAGGTTCATTGTAAACCTGAAGTTAGTGAATGGAAACAAAGTAGAAATTCATTCTTTGGAAGACCTAACTGTATATCAATTATTGAGATCAACCTAAACTGAGATCAATTATTACTTCCCATATAGTGATCCTTTTATCTAAGGTTAGCAATACATTGAATAAACTCTCTTAGCATTAGCAGTGAACAGTAGTGTAGATGGAGATTTCATTTGGCCTGGAAATAAAATAAATGGCACTTGTTTAACATTATATAGCAGCCTGGCACTGTATAAGTGGGTAATAAAAAGAAGTACAATTTTCTCCATAACCCTGGAACCTGAAAGTACCCATATCCAACCGTATTTCCATACTTAACTATTTCTTTTCATAGCAAAACCATCATTCTAGTCACTCAGTGGAGAGTTGATTGTGATAACTGCCTCACCCTTACTACCTTCAGTATGTATCCCTTCTCCACAACTCAATATCCAGTCCATTTCAAATTGTGTCATAACCATTCCCAATTCATTTATCTAGTGATTAGTCTCTCTGTAATGCTTTCCTCCAGGTTATGACAGTCTCCAACCTGGATTTCCTACTTCCAGCTTTTCTGTCCAACATCTAAGCCATCAATTTTGCATAAAGGGTGATGTTGCATGCATAGTATACTCCTCACACACAATCCCTAGACTACTTTTTTCTTTCACATAGGAATATGAGAATATATTCATGAGTGTTATTATGGGAATAGTATTCAAACTGCCGTAATTTATAAAAAATATAAGCTTATGCTACCAATAAATTATATATACTTCACAACTGTGGTTACATTAAGACACTTTGGTTGAAAACTGCTTAATCTTCTAAAGCACAGTGCTGATCATGTTAGAGCACCAACATCTCTCCATGCCTAACTAGTAAAATTTAAACTTCTCATTCTTCTCTTGAGTTTAGCCTTTCGAGTCTTACCTCCTATTACTTCCCTTTAAGTACGTTGTTGTTAGGTGCCGTGGAATTGGGTCCAACTCATAGCAACCCTCATAGGATTTTCAACGGCTGATTGTTTTGGGATTGCTTTGGGGATGGATTACCACATCATTGGCCTGTTTTTGCAGTGCTGAGGATCAAACTGAGGGCCTCAGAGAGCATAGAGCAGCACTTTACCAACTTGAGCTAAATCTCATACCTCCCTTTAAGTATGCTTAAGCCAAATAGGACTTCTACACCATTCTCTGACCTTACCCCTTCTACTTCCATGCCTGTAATATTCTCCCCTCAATTATATCTCCTGCAATTCTATACTTTTCTCAAGACCTAATTTTAAAGGTTAATGCTTCCAAGAGAGAATTTTTGGTGTGATTGACAAAGAATAATCTTTTTATCTTTTGAATTTGTTCTGTATCTTATTTTTACCCCATAACACCCATCCTACATGGTATTATAATCACTTCAATGTATTCTTCTTGGGCAGAATAAATATCTTATAGAATTTGGTATCTCCACAGTATTTTGTAAATTGCATATACAGTACACAGTAGAAGTTTCTTGAATGAATGTTGAATTTTGTACTTTAGGTTAATTATGGTTGGTAATAATCAGAGGAGACTAATTGACAGCAACATAGTGTAGCATACTAGATCTCCTAAAACTATTAACAGTAAGTTATCTCTGACACAGAGTGATACTGAAAAAGTGTTTTGAACACCTTTTTAGTACTAAGGAAATATTTATTAACTCCCTTACTAAGCTACAAAATTATTCAGAGAAGAATTTTTGAGGACAGTGAAGTTGAAGATGGTCACTTTCAGGAAATGAGTCATATGTGATGTCTTAGCTGTTTCTGAGAAAGCATTTAGCAACGTTTTTAATGTTTTTACTCTGTCCTTGCCTCCTAGGGATATTTCTCAAGCTTTTTTCTTTGTTATTTTCTTCTTCTGAATGGCTTACACAATAAATGGGAAGTCTTCAGTAAATATTAACTGTTATTAATATTGATGCTCTTAGTATTTACTTGGGAAGCCAAAAATGAAACATTAAAGATACACAGTTTCAGAAAGGGATAAATATTGAAAGATAAGCCAAAGCTATGGAATTTTGGAATTTCTGAATTGGAAAAAAATCTTTGGGACACCTCTCTATTAACCAGAGTTACCCAATAAAAAATATATATTGCAGAGTAGTAGAGTGGGCTGCCAGACAGTTATTTCTCCCAAAGGTCCATTGCATATTATAAGTTTATAATATACAAATCAGACTGTTGCTATGTCTTTTCAAATACATAAAATTCAAAATTACTTAGCCAATTTTATTACTAGGATTTGGAGATATTTTTCTTTTATATATTAGAAACCTTTAATATTAAAAACACTCCATTAATTAACTATGACTAAAACATTTTACTAAGGATATTAAAAAGTAGTGTGAGACTTCCTCATTCCCACTGATTTAATTTTGAAAAATACTTTTTCCCAGTTCTATCCCATCTGAAGTGAATTGTGATAGTTGTTTCTGAACTCTACATTGTATAATGGTACTGTATTAGAGACTGAGGATGTAGCTCAGTGGTACAGTGCTTGCCTAGCATGCATGAGACTCTGGGTTCAATCTCCAGCACTGCAAAAAAATAAAATGAAAGAAAGTAATTTATTCTAGTCTTATTCTTATCTAGCCATATTGCTCTTTTAATAGTATTTTGTTAGTATTAAAACAGTCAAATCTTCATAGTAATGGCTTAAATATAGTTACAAGTTCCTAAGGAATGATGTATTTATGCATTTATATCTAATAAATGATAATAGAATTTGGAAATATTATTTGATGACTTTTTCAGCAAATTAACTTTATTTTTGTGTACCATTATTAGAGATTAATAATAGATTACATGTTAAAATCCAAGGATTCAATGAGCTCAGTGATTCAGAGACAGCAGAGACAGCGGGTGGTAAATTGTCAAAACCTTTGCATCTGCTTTGATGTGATAATTCATCTTTGACATAAGAATGTAAAATGTTAATCCAATAATGAAAAATTGACTTAAAACTGATTTCTTAATTTGCTTATCTGTGTAAGGCCTCAGTTTGAATAACTATCATTGAAATACTGGATTTTCTTTAGAGTTTTGGACCAGAAGTATAAAATACAAATAATCTACTAACATTATTGCTACATGTTCCTACAGATGAAAATGATAATATTGAGATAGATACTAATGAGGAGATTCCTGAAGGCTTTGTTGTAGGAGGTGGAGAGGAACTTACTAACTTAGAAAATGACCTTGATACTCCCGGTAATTTCAAGTTATCAATGTTTTGTGTCCTGCTGCATGGCAAACTCTATAGTTATATTTTTATTGTCTCTTCAATGAATTCATTTTGTGGTTTTATTACATCTTATGCCCTCACAAATCATTTAGCTAAATCCACCTTCCATTAATTATATGTTATTTTATTTTAAGTTGAATATTAAAATAGCAATAGCATAGGAATAGCAAATTATAGCTTATATTCTCTTATTATTAATATTCACTTTTATGGGTCCCTTTGCTGCTTAAATATTTTGGTGTGGTGTTGTGTAGTATACATGGAGTATCTATGGAGTATTCCAAATGCAAATCTAAACCAAGGATCAGATTTTCTGATGTAGTTTAGAATGGATAGTTTTAAGGCTGGGCATGATGGGGCACACACCTGTAGTCTCAGCACTTCAGAGGATGATAGTGAGTTCCAGGCCAGCCTGGGCCACATAATGAGATCTTGTCTCAAAACAAAAAACCAGAATCAAAAATTCCAAAACTCTGTTATTATTTTTCAAATGTGCTTACTTTGAGTACTTAAATATTGTTAGTATTGTATGCATACTAAACAATCAATTATAATAAGGCACTTTGAAAACTATATAGACTACAATCAAATTAATGTCAGATCTTGTATCAGTAACTCAGTGGATGACACTGACAATTCACCTTGATAAGTTCTCATTTAAAATACAAAGATAGTTTCTGATAGTTTTTAATAGATAAATGTCCATATACATTGCCTTTATAAACCAGCAGCAAGGACACATCCAAACCTTTCTAGGTCTGAGGCGTTCTGTAAATGCTCATAGAATTGAATTCTTACAGTAATAAAAACTCTTTGGTGATCTCTTTAGACTTAAAGATAAGGAGATGAGGTCCCTAGTAATTATCTTTTTCTGCAAAATGTTAAATATAAAGACAGCAGGTATTCTTTTTCCCATCCTTAGCATGCCACTACAGTGCTAACCTGCTTTGTTTCTTCCCCATTTGAAATCATACCATTACTTCTCCAAAAAACAACTGACAGGTTCTTCTTAAATATAAATAACACTTGACAAAACCCATGCCCTTTTTTTCAGTAACTACTTCATGGCCCAGTATTAAATTATATTATTGCTAGAGAACAGCCAGTAGGTTTATAATAGATATGCAAGTTAGAAAGAAGTTTGATATTTAAGGAAATTTTTAAAATGTATAAATTGAAATTATTAGAATTACCTTTAACTTTTTTCTTAAAAACTATAGAACTTAGGTTGTTGCCTACCTGTCCTCTGACAACTACCACCAAGTACTTTATTGTTGTTGTTAAGTGCTGTTGAGTCAGGTCCAACTCATAGTGACCCTCATACGATGTTCAGTGGCAGGTTGTTTCGGGATTGCTTTGGGAGTGGATTGCTACATCTTTCTTTTTTGGCGGTCCTGGGGAATTGAACCCAGGGCCTTTAGAGAGTGCAGAGCAGCACTCTACCAACTGAGCTAAACCTCAGCCCATAGCACTTTATTAGAAAACATAATATCCCTTTTGTGCTAAGGACATCCTTAAAAAATAGAATCAAGGACTTAATATCCAATGTATAGAAGTATAAAATTAGTGACAATAGCTAATGGATATATTTTTATTAGGAAGATAGGAAAAACTAACCATTTCTTGGATAACGTGAGGAGAATCTTCTAGTTTGAGTGGTTGCAACTTCGTGGAATACTTTTAAAAACTGGTTGATTTTAAGCCTAACAGACTTGACTCTTATACTTGTTAAAATTCTCTCCTAGTTTTTGCCAAAAAGAAAACACATCTTAAGTTTTCCTGTTTGGCATTAACTTATACATTGTTTATAGCTCTTAAGCATACCAATAAGTATTGGCATGTGCATAGACAGGCTTCCCAATTCAGATCTGTGGTTTATTTTATGGCAATAAGAAATAGGAATGCAAACTGGAATCAGAAAGCACATAGAATATATTATGATTTTTATCCTTGCTTTATTTTCCCCTAAATTCTTTTTTAATATGTATATAAAAGGCATAATGTTTTAATAATAAATTATTTAATCTTTATCTTGATATGACCATAGTTCATCAGATATTGTTTTAAAAAGAAGCCTGGTAATATAAACTGACCAATTTGCATGAAA
>VMDO01022523.1:15000-33334 GCA_007922755.1 Pedetes capensis | reverse complement strand
CAACAGCAATTGAAACCCATGGGATAATTTTAGTAATAAAAAATGATTTAACTTAATTTACAGAATTGTCATTTTGACGTGGCATTTTCCTATTCGTGTACTAGGAATATTTTTGCATTTACTTGTTTCTTTTATATCCCGCAGTATTGCTTTATAGATTTTTTCAGAAAGAATTTTCACATTCCTTATTGAATTCATTCCAGGATATATTTTATTTTTAGATCTATTATGACTGGTAAATTTTATCCTCCCTGTTCCAGTGGCTATTATAGAATATAGAAAGCATTATGATGCTGTAGATTGATTTATTAGCAACTCCCTAAGTTAAAGTCTCTTATTCTAAAAGTATTCAGTGGAGCATCATGAATTTTTACCATTATTTCAAGGCTGTATGCAAATAAGTTCATATATTTTGCTTAGTCACATGAAACAATGTATTTCCAAAACAGTTCTTTCAATGGCCAAATGACCAAAATACCTTAGCTTATGATACTTGTCAGATATCTATTATATGGATGGAACATAATTATAGCCAAGGAGTAATAAATATTTATTCTATAATTATATGACAATTTTCCAGTTATTGACAAGGTTACCTTGCATGTTTTGATACTGCAAGCCATTTCTAAATTAAAGCAAACATTGTTTTTGAATGCTAGAGTAAATGTGCAAACAAATGTTTTCTCATAGGCAGTGATATTTGATTCATATCCACATGTTTTTGTCTACTGATTCATTTGTCAGTACTATAATATGAGGTTCAATCAAGCTTAATGTTTGTGGAAGTCATAGGAAATAAAAGTAAACAATAATCTCATGTCTAAATCTGAAGAGTCATAAATAGCACCAAATCTCTTATCACACCGGTAATGCTAGCATTTTTTTATTAAAAATTATACCAGCCTCCTCTAAATGACTTGTATAATAGAAAAATATCAATAAGATTGAGTTTTTTGTGAAAAGAGTTTTTATTGTGGTTGTTAAAGCAGATAACTTAAAAAGCATTACTAATCTAATTGCTACCTTTGCCTTGTTATAAAAAAGTCTTAAGTGGAAATGACTAGTAAATCAAACCCACCTACATGTCCCCATATTATTTCATCTACACTGATTTTTCACAATTTCCTCCTTCTCTCCCTACTTTCATGAAGTTCAGGTTTTGAATACTATTATCTGTGGTGGTCACATTATCAGGATAATAATAATGTACCATTTATTCAGTAGCCATTTGCTCTTTATCTGTTGGCTCAAACACATTATTGTTGACTGAAGCTGTGTTTGGGAGCAACTTGATTAACAACAAAAAAATGCTGTTCTTCCTCAAGATATCAACAACAAAGACTTTTAGCTTAAGAATGCATATATGCTGTTGCCATTTATATCAGATAAAGGAGGCAGAAAGAGGATAGTTTTCCAATATTTTGAGATTTGTTATGTATCAAATATTTAACTTGGTTTGCTTTATTATACTATTATGTTATAAAAACACATGTATGAATAAAATTTTGACTAACTACAGATTCACTTACATGTGTTCAGATGCTACATTGGCGTGCTTGCCTATCTTTGAATGATCATGAGGGAAAATGCTTATTGTATACTGTCAATTCCTTTCTCTACCTCCTATATTAGTGATGTTGCCATGTTGGTAGCCATAAAGAGGGGGAAGGACTTTTTTACAGTTATGGTCAGTCATGGTTGTCACTATGCTGATGTAATGCCAAGTTTTTACCTGCACTTCCATTGTTTTATTTCTACAAATGACTGAATTAATGGAGGAAAGGCCGAAATAACAGCTTTATAGATTCCCAGAACCTCTCAAGAATGTTTCCTTGAATTTAAATACACATCCTTTCTTTTCTGCAAGTTCCTCATCTGTAAATTCAACCAACAGTTGGTCAAAATTATTCAGAAAAAAATTACTTTTCTATTGAACATGTCCAGATTTATTTGCCTTGTCATTATTTCATAAAAACACAATATAAAATCTATTTGTACATCATTTATACTGTATTAGGTTTTATATGTAACCTGGGTTCTAGGAAACTACAACATTTTTGTTTTTGTAGTACAGGGGCTTGAACTCAGGTCCTTGCATAGACTTTTTGCACATGCTCTACCACTGAGCTGCACCCCAATCCCTTTTTTATTTTTTATCTTGAGCCAGGGGGTTGTTAAATTATGCAGGCTGTCCCTGGCTTTGCACCTGTGATCCTTCTGCCTCTACCTCCTGAGTTGCTGGGATTACAGGCATGTGCCACGGCAACTGGCAAACACAATGTCATATATGCTATTTATATACAGGACTTGGGCATACACAAATTTTAGTGTTCTTAGAGGATACTAGAACCAATCTCTCATGGATACTGAGGATAATTCGTAGTTTATACCCTAGATCATCTTATTTATTCTTCTGACTCTGTTATGTTTTCCAATCAGTTGTTTTACAAGCAGACTTTTGGACCTTCTTGGATAATCTTACAATGCTGACAATGTCCATGATGAAGTTAGGTTTACATATCCATCAGCCTGAAACTCTATGTCATTATAATATTCACAGTATCTTGCTGCTCTTGGCTTTTAAGTGCAACAGAAAATTTCCTTGGATAAAATTTTAGTAACAGTTGATTATCTTTCAAATGTAATCAATCCATAGTAAATGAAATTTTTTACAGGAGCTAGATGTTTAATTTTGGCTAGAGTATATGGACACACTTTATATTGATATAACAATCTTGCTTATTTTTTCCTCTGCCTTTATCTGCTTAATTCTGTTTGCACATGAGTGAATGAGTTTGTGCTTTTCTGCACATTAATATGTAACACACGCTTTTTATTCAGTTATCATTACTTATAAAAGTAAGATTGTTGATACTTCTAAAGTATGGTAAATCCATGGCTTAAGTTTCACAATTTTCATCTATTATGTGTTTCTTCTATTGTTGCACAAGTATTTCATATGCAAAGAAAAATAAGAGGAGAGGCAATGGGATTTTCCTAGGCACATTGGAGATATATATATATAAAGCGACTGCAGCAGTATATAGACAGGAAATTACCAGAAAATCAAGCAGGATTCAGAAGAGGGCAAGGAACTAGGGACATCATTGCTGATGTCAGGTGGATATTAGCTGAAAGCAGAGAATATCAAAAAGATGTCTATCTATGTTTTATTGACTACGCAAAAGCATTTGACTGTGTGGATCATAACAAATTATGGAAAAGACTTCAGAAAATGGGAGTACCAGAACACCTAATTGTGCTCATGAGAAATCTGTACATGAACCAGGAGGCAGTTGTTCAAATAGAACAAGGAAACACTGAATGGTTTAAAGTTGAGAAAGGTGTGCGTCAGGGCTGTATACTTTCACCCTATCTCTTCAATTTATACGCTGAACAAATAATCCGAGAAGCTGGACTTTATGAGGAAGAACGCGGCATCAAGATTGGAGGAAGACTCGTTAACAACCTGCATTATGCAGATGACTCCACTCTGCTTGCTGAAAATGAAGAGGATTTAAAACATTTACTGATGAAGATCAAAGATCATAGCCTTCAATATGGGTTACAATTAAACATCCACAAAACAAAAATCCTTACGACAGGGTCAGCACGCAACCTCACAATAAATGGAGAAAAGATTGAGGTTGTCCAAGATTTTGCTTTGCTTGGCTCTATGATCAACACTCATGGAAGCAGCAGTCAAGAAATCAAAAGATGCATTGCTCTAGGAAATGCTGTGGCTAAAGATCTCTTTAGAGTATTGAAAAGCAAAGATGTCACATTGAAGACGAAGGTGCATCTGACTCATGCCATGGTATTTTCAGTGACATCATGGTTGTGAAAGCTGGACATTGAACAAGAGAGACAGAAAAAGGATTGATGCTTTTGAGTTGTGGTGCTGGAGACATCTATTAAATATACCATGGACTGCCAAAAGAACCAACCAATCTGTCCTAGAAGAAGTACAACCAGAGTGCTCCTTGGAAGCAAGAATGGCCAGACTGCGTCTTACATATTTAGGACATGTAGTCAGGAGAGAACAATTTCTGGAGAAGGACATCATGTTTGGAAGAATGGCAGGTCAATGCAAAAGAAGAAAACACTCCACTAGATGGATTGACACAGTGTGTGCAACAATGGGCTTAAACATATATAAGATCGTTTGCCTGGCACAGAATTGGCAAGTGTTTCGATCTGCTGTACATAGGGTCGCTATGAGTCAGACTCGACTCAATGGCACCTAACAACAACAACATATATATGTGGATGTGTGTATATATATATATGTATATATATATATATACACACACACATATATATATACATATATATATACATACACACACACACACACACACACATATATATATATTTGTTGTTGTTGTTGTTGTTAGGTACCCTTGAGCCCATGTCCATATCTGACTCATAGTGACCCCATGTACAGCAGATGAAACATTATTCTCAGTGCTTCTCTGCTCTTCATAGGGTTTTCAATGGCTGACTGATTTTTGGGAGTGGGTTGCTGTGTCCTTTGCCCAAGCCTACAGGACCTGGTCTTCCCAGGAAGTCTCCCATCCAAGTACTAGCTAGGTCCAACTCTGCTTTGCTTCTAAGATCTGATGAGATAGGATGTCACAATGGTATGGCTGCAGATATATGTGTGTGTGCGCACACACACACACATACATACATATATATACATATGTGTGTGTGTGCCTATCTATAGCTATCTATCTGTCTACCCACTTGTTGTTAGGTGTCACTGAGTCCGACTCATAGTGACCCTATGTACAACAAATGAAACATTATCTGACACTCTGTCATGCCTGGAACTATTGTCAAGGCTTCTCTTCCATTTTTAGGGTTTTCAATATTGGATTGTTTTGAGAGTGGATTGCCAGGTCCTACAGCCCAGCTTGCAGCACTTGGTATTCCCAGGCAGTCTCCCATGCAAGGATTAACCAGGCCCACCCCTGCTTAGCTTCAGAGATCTGACAACTTTGGAAGCCACAGAGGTACAGCTGCACACACACACACACACAAACGCACACACGCACACACGCACACACGCACACATATATGTCTGCAGCCATAGCACTCTAACAACAGATCCCTCCAGGTATGGCACAGTGTCGGGTAGTGTTTTGTCTGTTGTACATAGGGTCACTATGAGGTGGACCCATCCCTACCGCACCTAACAATAACAACAACAACAATGTGTGTTTGCATGCGCATGTTAGGGATTGAATCCATGGACACATATCCTGAACATTTTTTCAGATTCCCTTATCCATCTCTTCTCTCTCTTTCCCCCCCCTCTCTCCCCTCCCTCCCTCCTTCTCTTCCTCTATTCTTTCTTATCACTTGGCACTCAACATCTACTGTAACTGAAAAAATAAAATAAAACTCTCAGGACACTAGAATGAAATTTATCTGTTTGCTTCACAATTTTCCAGCATATTTAGACTACACTAAAATGATATTTTTCCATGCAACTCCTCTAAAACAGGGTTTCCCAACTCCCAGGCTATGGACCCGTCCGAGCTGGTTAGTGACCAAAGCATTGTTTGTATTTTCCACTACTCCTCATCACTCTCTACTGTTTAAATTATCCCCGAACCATCCTCTCTCCCTGAGTCTGTGGAAAAATTGTCTTCCAAGAAACTAGTCCTTAGCAGTGGTTTGGGACCACTGCCCTAGGAGATGTCCCATATGCTAAGCAAATTTAAGTATGTGTTCTTAGTGCTGGACTATGTGATGAGGCAACCCATCACATTATTTGCATCATGCCTTGTCATGATTCTCTTCTCAAATTTATCTTTATGACCCCGGAGTACTACCAATGAAATGCTATGTCAGAATTTTTGTTTGTTTGTTTGTTTTTATCTTGGTCCAGGTTTTCTTCTTGAAAGCTGATTCTGAGAGATGAAAGAGATAGGTAAGAGAAAGCATGATGCTCAGGAAAAGGTGAAGTGTATAGTAATGAAGAGGAAATTAGTGTACACAAGTCCTACATAGCAGAGGAAGAAAAGCCATATGTAAGGAAGAAAGTTCTAGGATCAAAGAGAAAATCATAGGAGATAGGCAAGAGGAAGCTGAGGGACAAAGGAAAGCTTAAAAACAGTATTTTGGGGATAACAGGAGAAGGTTTAATCATACCTCATGGATTGTGGTTTTGGAAAGATGAAAGTTGATAGAAAATGGAATTCGGCTAAGATCATTGCAATTGGTAAGTTGTTATAGGTGACAATCAGAAAATCACTGAAGAAGCAGGGCATGATCACACAGCGTCATAATCCCAGGGACTGAAGAGAAGGAGGCAAGATCACAAATTAGAGGTCAGAGATACCCTGGGTAACTTAGTAAGACCCTGTCTCAAGACACAAAATAAAAAAAGGGCTGGGGTTGTAGCTCAGTGGTAAATTGCTTTTAAAATACACATGAGGTCCTGGGTTCAGCATCCCAGCACCACAAAAGCAAGCAAGCAAACAAACAAAAAACCCTAAAATGCTCAGGATAGAGAAATTAGAATTGATGAATGGGAAACAACACAAATGTCTTGGAATAATATATACAAATATTAGAGGGAGAGAGTTGCTGAATAATGGCTTCCATATAGGAGCAAGAACAGGGAAAAAAACATACATTGGATAAATCAGGTAAAGAGAGAAATAATAATAATAACAATAATAATAATGATGATGATGATGATGATGGTAAGGAAGAGAGGAAGGGAAAAGGGAACAAGGAAGAGAGGAAGGAGAAGGGGGAGAAAGTGTTCCTCGCCTTCTTCTTCTGGAAGTCTGGCCTGTCCTTTGAAAATGGGGAAAGAGAATAGGGCTTTCCATTGAAGTGACAGGTGTTAGCCCTCTGGTCATCCAAACTTGATTTTTTTTTCACTGTGTAGGTTAAACAACAATCTCTGTATTCCCATCAGTCTCTCCCATTGAGATGCTTTGCTGTATTACATGCTTCACCATCAAGTCTGTAGATCTGATCCTTCTAGTTGTAATGAGGACCTTGCTGCCTGTTACTACTTTGCAACCTGGCTTTTGCCCCATGGTCAGGTAAAGGTATCTAGTCTCTATTTTTTTTTCTGAACTCTATCATTCTGTTAAGATAAATCATGACAATTCTCTAACAGCCACTTCTACCCACATCCTTGGGCCCAAGGAGTCTATCCCTAAGCTTCTCAAAGATGCTAACTCTGCCCTCTGTAGTTTGTTCTTTGTCACACTGGTAAAGTGACTTCTAGTACCTTAAAATCAGTAATCTGATGTGACTCTTTTCCATGTATAGTATGCACTCTGTAGCATAAGTACTGCCTCACATTCTTTTTTCTTTTATCGTCTGTCAAAGAAGTTCTAGACATTTTGTTTCTGTGAGCTAACAAGAATCATCCTGGGAGCATGTTAATACTATGTGTCAGTGATTTTGCCAAGTGTGAACTCCTGCATCCTAGGAGAATGCTCCCCTATGGACAATTCTCCTTTAACTGGAAGCCTGACGATCTACTCTATTGTCCACTTTTCAGTCTCAACCAGTATATATTGGCTGATCCCAAAGCTTCTTCCAGTCTATATAAATAATACCTTCCAGCTTCTGTTATGTTGAGACTTAAGCTAAGTTATTTTTCTAGTTTCCAAGAGGGATGGTAGGGATAGATATGAAGGGAGTCTATGTCATGTCATAAGACAGAATGTGCTTCGTAATCATCAAGCAATGTGGCTTCCATGCTTAGAACTAAATGGCCTGCATGGATCTAGAGAGTCCTGGAGAATCTGGGGAATCATGAATTTTGAGTGCATTGACTACCTGGATTTGTGTAAGCTCCTTTCAATCTCAGGAATTTAGTTCTTCCTAACTGAGGTTTTGACATTGATATGGCAGACCTGGGGCTGGGATTTAGCTCAGGTGGTAAAGCGCCGCTCTGCAGTCTCTGAGGTCCCAAGTTCGATTCCCAGCACCACAAAAATGGGAGAAGGATGTGACAATCCACTCCAGAGGCAATCCTGAAACAATCAGCCATTGAAAACCCTATAAGGGTCGCTATGAGTCAGACAGGACTCGATGGCACCTAACAACAACAACAACATAGCAGACCTGCAAGGTGTGAAAATTCAATGTTCTCTGGAGCTCTGCTCATTTTATAATTAAGTTTTATGCCTGATTCCCAGTTTTTATGAGACTCTGGCTACAGAAGACTATATTCATGTGCAGTCAACAGGGCCCTCTGGATTTTACTCTTAGCCTTTATTTGGCTAAGTTTCAGCAGCAGCTTCTCATTACTGTTTTCCAATTAATGATTGTCCCCAGAAATTTTCATCCAAATTTATAGTGTTTAAATTACTGTTTTTATTCTACTTCTAAAAATTCTGAGTCATTGCAACTACCACTATGTTTGGTTCTATTGGCATCTTGCTTCAATGTAACCCTGGAGAATGTTTTTATGCAATTTTATTTTTCCCAAATACTGATATATCTTCCACTAGCCAATAGTGATTGAACTCCTCATTTCCAGCTAGCCAGCCAGCAAGCTAACTTCAAAATTTCATTTTAGACTCTTTCTTGGAATCATATAGCAATGCCAAATAGAATGAAACCGGCTCAGAGATAAATATTTGCATACATGATTTTCATTGGTGGATTCTTAGCATTCACATTTGTGTTGAAGTGAAGAAAAGAAGGGAAAGGTGAACTTTTGTTCCAGTTGTGAAAAGGGCCTTATTAGAACATACACAAGCTCAGAAGCTAGGAAAACTCTTCACACTAGCCACATTCAAGGAAATTTTCAAGAATATATATCCTTGTTTTGATTAATCATTCAACATAGGTTATCTTCAGAAGGGAGAAATGGATTTGAGTGGTGTGACAGTTTTTGATCAGTGGAACTCTTGAAGTGGGATTCAAGAGTCATTGATAATCTCAGAAATCTGGGATAGCCCTGAGGAAGTGGATCTGGGCAGCATTTGGTTTATCCACTACAAGAAATAATAGATTCATGAAAATGAATTTTTCAATTAAAATCAATATCATAAAATATCTGCTTGATTTGAGTGTGCTGAAATTTTTCCACAAAGTTGTTTAATAGCCTGGGCAGAAAGATGGTGATGATGAATAAAGAGATTATTATTAGCCATTAAAATAAAAATGAGCCAGTAGCCTTCTCTCCTGGATATTGAGACCTGGGAGGGATTTGTCCCAAATTTTCCTAAGTAGGATAAGGTCTAATTAAAAACAATACCTTCAATAAGTAAAGGCTAATATTTTAAAACATTGTTTTAGGTGTCATCCAATTGGTTTCTACTCATAGTGACCATATGTACAACAGAATGAAACACTCTGTGACACTGTGCCATGCCCAGCTCTATTGCCAGTGCTTCTCTAATATTCATAGGGTTTTCAATGGCAGATTGTTTTGGGAGGGGATTGCCAAGTCCTTGTCCTTAGCCTGCAGTACCTGGTATTCCCAGGTGGTCTCTCATCCAAGCATTAAACAGGCCAACCCTGCTTAGCTTTGAAGAACAGGTGGGATCATTTGCCCAGGTGCTATGGTTGCAGACTTATAAACATAGGTGAAAAATAATAACTGAGTTAAAGAATGATTTCTTAGGCATGATGCCACAAATGTGAGCCATGAAAAAGAAAAGTGATAAAGTGGATTCCATCATAATAAAAACCTTATGATCCTTAAAAGACACTGTTGATAGAAGAAAAAAGAAAATAAAAGTGACACATGGGGAAAAATTTTCAAAATATGTATCTCATAAAGACTAGTTTCCAGAATACATGTAAGAGTTTCAAAACTCCATAATCAGTAAAACAAATCAATAAAAAAGTAAGCAAAATATTTGAGCGACACTTTATCAGAGAAGATACATAAATAACATATAAGCACATGAAAGATATTTAACACCATTAATCATTAGGGAAATAAAATTTAAAATTCTAATGTGGTACGGGGCTGGGATTTAGCTCAGTTGGTAGAGTGCTGCACTGCAGTCTCTGTGGTCCTGAGTTCAATTCCCAGAACCGCAAAAATGGGAGAAGGACCTGGCAATCCACTCCCAAGGCAATCCCAAAACAGTCAGCCATTGAAAACCCCATGAGAGTCGCTATGAGTCGGACTCGACTTGAGGGCACTTAAGAAGAAGAATGTGGTACAGCTATACAGCTATTAGTATAGAAAAATGAAAAACAAAAAAGAACCCAGCAACAAAAATTTTAAAAAATCAAAAAGAAAATAAGAAAAATCAACAAAACCTTATCATACTAACATTGGTAGGATTATAGAGAAATGGGAATTCTCATCCATTACTAGGCAGAATTTAAAGTGATAGAACTACTTCAAAAAATATCTTGACACTTTAGAACTTAAACATACAGGTCTTATAGGATCCATTGATTCCACAATGAAATATTTACTGATGAGAAACTAAGATGTATGTTATATAAAAACTTGCACAAGAATGATAATAGTCCCTGAGTTTAGCTCAGTTGGTAGAGTGCTACTCTGGACTCTCTGAGGACCTTAGTTCAACCCCTAGCACCACAAAAATGGGAGAAGGACATAGCAATCCACTCCCAAAGCCATCCCGAAACAATCAGCCATTGAAAACCGTGTGAGGGTAGTTATGAGTTGGACATGACTCCATAGCACCTAACAACACAATAACAACTACAACTAGGCAGACCTTAAAGTGATAGAACTACTTCAAAAATCATTTTGACTCTTTCTTTAAAACTTAAACACACAACTTCCATATGATCCATTCAATCCACTATTAAACATTTACTTAAGAGAAGTTAAAGTATATGTTTTGCAAAAACTTGCGCATGAATGATAATAGCAGCTTTATTTGTGATAGCCAAAGACTGGAACTAACATCAGCAGGTGGATAGGAGGATAACCTCTACCATGTCCATCCAACAGAACACTACTCAACAATAAAAAAATGGACTATTGATAAATGCTACAAGATGGATAAATTTCAAAATAATTATGCCAAGTGAAAAAGAAGGAAACTTTTGGATTGAGATGTTCTTTATCTGGATTTGGTGATGATTTTATGAGGGTATACATAAGGCAAAATATATCCCTTAAATGTGTGCGTCATGTTACATATCAATTATAAGTCAACAAAGATGTTTAAAAAAACAGATTAGCATAAAAATCTTTGCACTAAAAATTGCAACTATTGACAAGAACAGTTTTCTTGAAAAAAAAAGATAATTGTAGTTACAGTGAAAATAATTTAATTATCAGTCATTCATGTGGATATACACATGAATGTATATCCATGTGTATCCTTTGCACAGATTTACAATAGAAAAGTCAAACACTAGTTATTATTTTTCTTTTTTATGGATCAAGGAAAACTGGGGGCTGAGAAAATAATAATAATGCAAATAGGCAAATTAAAATATAAATGAAATGCTGATGTTTTTCGTGATTTCCTAATTTTGTTACTAGTGCAGATGGAATGAATTGGTCTTTCTTTTTTTGATTGACTATTATTTTGGTATGTAATAATTGTTCCTTTCTTTATATTTACTTGTTTCCAGATTATTTTTTCTATCTATATTGCCAAAATATTTCCAAGATAATTCTCTCATGGGTGGAAAAATAGAAACATCAGTAACAGCAACATAAATCCTCTTTAATGTAATGTTTACGTGGAACTTTCTAGCATTGGCTCATCAGTAAATGGGAGCACTTTCCTGAGGCAGAAAAAATTATAATAGGAAAAATGGTTCTGAATCAATGATAAGAAGATGAAAGGAACTATGTATCTAAAATTCAGTTTGAAAAAGCACAAGTTAGAAATACTAGATTTGTGCTTCTTTTATGCGTATTGACACTTCAGTCGTGATATCTTGCATATACTTCAAATATCAACATCTGCAAACCTGAACTCATCCTTTCCCCCAAAACTACTTAACCATTTAAGCAACCAGTGATATGTTTAGCTCATCATTACTCTTCTTACTTCCTTAACTATGTAAAAGTTATTCAATCTTCTGAAAACCTCTAATGAATATATTAAAGAAGTAAACTTATGGAGCATAATCAAGATATAACTACATTTTTGTATCCTATTTTCCCTTTAAAATTTATTCAGTATAGGAGTTTTTGGCTCTTCTTGCATGGAGACCATAGGACTCCACTGCTTGTCTATACACTTTAGATAATAAAATTCCCTAGGTTCAAATTTGCTTTATAAGCTTGGATTCACATATCACCCAGTCATATACTGGTTAATATTTTAATCTTCCATTAAGATTGATTTCTCTCACCTCTCTAACTTGGGCTAGCTATGGATTTTCCATCTTCCACAAGACAAAAGATTAGTAAAGTGCATCTCTCTCATTTACCTTCTTTCATTAATTCATAGATACATTGACTTCTCCAGTATACAGAGAACAGACAAACAGAACCAAAATATATATAAATTGGCTTATGTTATTATGGAGGCTGTAAATTCCAAAGTCTGCAGTTTGTTTCAGCAGGCTGTAATGCAGAAAGTGCCAAGGGGCAAGTGAAATGCTCGAATACTTTCTTTGGCTTGGGGAAAGTGACTTTATTATTATTTTTTCCTATTCAGGCTATTCAGACTTTCAACTGATTGCATAAAGCCCGCATACATTCCAGAGGATAATCTGCCTCTACTCCATGTTTACCAATTTAAATGTTCATCTCACCCAGAACACCTTCCAGGTAGATATGTATATAAAATTAACCATCACACTATTGCAAGAGAACTTTACTCCCTTTAAGTTTGTAGTTGTTGTTAGGTGCCCTGGAGTGGGTGTCTGATTTATAGTGACTCTATGTACAACAGGCAAAACAGTATTGTTCCTGCCTCTCTGCTATTCATAGGGATTTCAATGGCAGATTGTTTTATGAGAGTGGGTTTTCAGGTCCTTCTCTCAAGCCTACAGCACCTGGTGTTCCCAGGCAGTATTCCACCCGAGTACTAACCAGGGCCAACCCTGATTAGTTTTGAGATCTGTTGGGATAGGATGCCACAGTGGTATGGCTTCAGGCCCCTTTAAGTTTAGCAGAAGCATAAAACTGGTTTATTTTTCATGGCTTTTGTGGAGCTTCCCTCTGAAAACTGATGTACTATATCCCTTTAGTCAATACTATTTATCCTGATAGATTTTGAAGTAACTTCTCTTCCTTCTTTCTTAGCTGACTCCCATTGCTCTTCCAAGACGTACAATAAGGCAGGACTCAAGCAACACCATCTGCCCCCTTGTTAGGCAGGTTGTTAGACATTAGCAGACCAGGGAGGAAAGGAGGATTAAAAATAGTTCCTGCTTTCTCCTATGACCTGGGATAGGACCTCCCAGGCCATTGGAAGGATAATCTTTGGATAACATCCAGGCATTGTTCTAAGGGGCCACATGCCATACTCGAGATCAATGACTGTCTGAGTCCTAAGGTTATGAACCAAGACATACTATTCTATGGTATCTGTCCATGGGCTCATTCTTTTGAAATATACCAAACAAATCTGTTAATCCCTTTTACAAAGCAAAGACCTCAGGCCCCATAGTTCCTCAAATACATAAGACTAGTAAATAGCAGGAGGATTTCCTTCTCTCTGCCCAGGAAATGCAGAGGTTGAGTTTCCTGTCCAAGGCTCATGTCACACTGAGCAGACCCCTGATTTACTGTGGTTTCACTAAAACTAGATGGAGAAAAAACATTCTGGTGCTCTTGATCTCTCATGGCATCCATCTCATCTGACTATCCAAGGTATCTTTCCTTCTAATAAAAACTTGCTTCACTTTTCTTCTGCTCTCTCTTTTCCTTTTCCTGTGGAATTATCCTAATCTTAGGCTGTTTCACCTAAAGAACTGAAATTGCTCCAGGTATATCCAAGTTTCTTCAGGTGCTTCAGTTTTCCCATAAACGTTATGACTCACTCTTCCTCCCCCACAAAATAACTATATCCTGTATCCATCTCAAATATTATAAATCTCATATATCCCCAGAATTGAGTGAACTGTCTGATAAAAGATGTTCAGCTAGTTCTTTTTTTAATAATGAGGGAAGAAACAAGAAATACAGTAGAAAGGAAGGCAAACAGTGAAGTATAAGCTCAGTTCTAACTTCAAAGAAACCAGAAGACGTTATTTACAAAGAACTAGATGGGCAATAACCACAGGTAATTAGATTAAATAACTTTGAAATACTATTGCCAAACAGTTGCTGAATTGCTAAATTGTTGAGATAACATGACAATATTTAGTCTGATGTTTTTGAAATGTGTGTTTGAGCAGTTATTATTACCTTGAGGCAATATGATGAATGCTTTACCTGTGTAAAGATTATCTTACAAATTTCCATTTAATTCTTGCCTGCACACAATAAGATTATATGTAGACTGGTCTTCTCAAGAAGTAGACTGTGTTCAGGTACCATGGTACAAGCCTGTAATACCAGAACTCAAGAGCCAGAGGCAGGGGTATTGTGAGCCTGAGGCCAGAGGCAGCCTACACAACTTAAAGAGATCCTATCTCAAAGATAAAAAATGGGCTTGGGTGCTGTTCAGTGGTAGAGTACTTGCTTTGCAAGTGCAAGGCCTTGAGTTCAATTCCATAGTGCTGGGGAAAAAAAATGAAGTCAACTGTGAGATGGAGATTGGCATGCAGGGTACTACTAAGGAACATTGGTCTCAAAACACGTAGAGAGGAGGTAAAGAACGAAAATTGGTCCAGAGAGAAGATAAGGGATGACATAGGCTAACCAAAACCATGGCCAACCTCACCAGAATCTCTGGAATTAGAATGACTCTTCAGTTTATCCTTACTTGGGCAAGGGTTTCATATCATACCTCATGGGATGGCATCAGCTCTGAAAAGGATGTGAACATAGGTATTAGTTCTCAGTGACTGAAGCACTATCTGAAGGGACTGACAAGGACATGCATCAGAAGACAGCACTCCCAGCAGCTGGGACAAAAGTCCTTAATGGATTGGAGTCTTGGTGTTACAACAGAGTGCACCCACTGTACTATCTCCATCCTCCATTTGAGCCACTTGGATCTGCTTTTTTTCTCACAAATTCTCATTTTGAGACCATCAGGATTCTGGTGTACCTATCTTACACAGGAAAACTTAGAAAAAGTAGGTTTGTGGATGGACCACAACCAGACATTCTAGTCTTTGCGACACAATTAATGATTTCTGTCTTCCTCTCCTGGTATTGATTTTAGATTCTCTTCATCTTTAGCTAGCACCCCTGCTGATCTTAGTGGCTTAATCCAGGGTAATAACCACACAATCATTTCTCATCTTAGGCAGGGATTGCTACTCTTGTTCATTTCCATCAAATTAAGTGAAGAAATACCAGGATAAATCCAATTGGATTGACTATTAAAGATTACTTTTCCCCCAAATACAACACCAGCCCCTACCCCCTCCTAATAATGGTGGTTAGTTGCAAATTCCAAGTGCGAAGGTCCATTCTTGGCTAGTCTCTTAAAACAAATAACCTGTATTAGTTTGCTACAGCTCCAGTTACAAAACGGCACAAACTGCATTCCTTAAATGACAGAAATTATTGTGTAACTTCTGAAATCTACAAATGTAGTATTAAGGGACCAACAGTGTGGTTTTCTCCTGGGGCCTATTATAAACCATATATTCTATGCCTCTCCCCTAACTTCTGGTGCTTAGTTAGCAATCTTTTGTGTTCCTTGGCTTGTAGATATGTCCCTTAGATTTCTACCTTCCATGTACATGCCTCTGTGCTCTGTGTCCAAATTTCCTTTTTTCCTTTTTTACTCAGATGCCAGTCATGTTGGATTAAGATCCATGCTAATAACCTCTCATCTTAATTTGATTTCCTATGGAAAAATCTATTTCCCAGTAAGGTCACATTCTGAGGTACCAGAGGTTAGGTCCTCAATATATTTATTTTGAGGTGACACAGAATCCAAAATTTCCAGTGAGTATTCATATGAGACACTTTTCCCATTTTGTGGTAGAAATATCCTAATGGGAATTCCAAAATCTCCAAATCAAGATTTGCGTAGACAGGAAATATATATTCCCTGAGTCATTGGAAATGATAGTGAAATTATTTTGCTTCTATTCTTTTGGTTCTCGTACCCATGCTTTCTTCCTAATATTGACAGAATGACAACAATACAAAGGTCTTTGCTTTGTATTATATATTGTGTATTGGAGGATAATTATCATTCTATTGGACCAGTTCCTCCAAGGTATCTATCTCTGCTTGAACAGGGCATCAAAAACTGGCTGTTAATGGATGATGGTGTGGTACTTGATACGAGCAGTGAATCCCCTGGGGAAGGCCTTACTGTCCTACCTTTTATACTGTTAAGTGAGTCCCTCTTTGTAGGGCACTGCCTAGAGAGGCAGTTTGCCCTGGGGCCTATCTAGGCCCCTTGGAGGACTGAGGCTTATTCCCCAGGCAGTCACCTTTGCCCTACATCCTGGAACTCAGGGTTCTCGAGCTCCCTAAGGTGGCTCTGGCATCTATTCCCTTGCCTTCGGCCCCCTCAACACCGATTGGCTATTTCCAAACCCCAGAATGGCTCCTGATTGGACCATTCTGGAACCACCCCTCATTGGCTACTTTTACAAAACCAAATTTGAATATCCCCTCTGATTGGCTGAAACACATATGAGGTGACTGCCTTTGATTGGTCCCAGGCAAGCCCCAGAAGAGTATATAATGGCAGTACACAGAGCAGTCTGGGTCCATTCCATTGACTGGGACAGACAAGGAAGAATAAAGAGCTGTTGGAGCCGAGCACTTGGAGTCTTCATTGGGAAGAAAAGAAGCAAGGAGCTGCTGTGGGCAGAAGCCTCTGAACCTGCCTTTCTCAAGGCTTCTCAGAGCAGCTGTGGGTATAAGCCTCCTTTCCGGGTGGTGTGGCTCCTGGGTTCCCAGCTCCTCCTCACCAGATGACGGGTCTTTGGCTGCTGGTTCCTGCTCAAGTGAGTCCAGTGGGAGGATGATGCCCTACACCTCTTTATTTGGGTCCCTTGTTATGTCTGATTATATGTTGTAAATCAGTAATTTTGTAAGCTTTGGATAGAAATTCTTACTGAGTTTCTTCAGACAGGAAAGACAATGGGAACCCAGTTAATTTCTGAGAAAGATTATAAAAGGACAAGACTGGCCCCTTCCCACTGTCTCTGGCTTTCTGTCTCACCATGCAATTGTTCTTGCAGTCACTCCCACTATTATGATGCTATCCACCATTAACCCTTCACCAGAGGCCAGCTAGTGCTAGTGTTAAGCCCTTGGGCCTCCAAACCTGTGAGCTTTGTAAAGTATTCAGTCTCAGAAGAAGCAGGAAAACGGACCAGTACAGGGAAAATCCTAAAGGAGTGCTCCTGGGACCAACACTCATGGAAGGAAGAGGAAGAAACAAGGGAAGATAAGGCAAAGAATGTCCAACCTCAATATAGGCCCATTAACACCACAGCTTACCCTATAGGGAGTTTCCAGAGTGGGGCCAATTGGGCCAAGATAAGCAGGACTTAATATTCACACACTGACACTAGTCAACTTGAGTTCCTTGTTTCTCTGCAGTTAAGAAAATCTCTAAAGGAGCTAGAACAAATGATGTCTAGTGAAACATTTTCATCACATGACACAACCAGTCTTTCATTGAAAAAGATCTGGGAGATGTATTGCACAGTTCCATAGTAGGCATTTCCAGCCTTCTATTCCTCACTTTGCCCTCTTCAAAAGAAGTATAAGTAAATTGACCAACTGGTAACTATTCAGGAATTTAAAATTTGATTTGGCCTCTATCTTCAGAGCAAATGCTCTTAATCTCTGTGTAAAATATTCCAACATTAAGTATGATTTTGTATTTAAATCATCTTAATAAGCTCTACCTACTTGAATTTTTTATTTAAAAAATTAATTAGTTAACTTGTTGTGATATTTGAGGATTGAACACAGCACCTCACACAAGTGCTCCACCATTGAGTCACACCCTAGCCTATTTATTATTTTTTCATTTTGAGTCAGGGTCTTGCTAAGTTATGCATTCTGCCTCTGGCCTTAAACTTACAATCCTCTTGCCTCTGCCTCCCAAGTTGCTAAGATTACAGGCATGCACCACTCCATCTGGCTACATTCAAATTTTTAAATAATTAGACATTCCTTTCTGATAATAATTGTTCCTTAATAAATATTTCTTATGCTAGTTTTTTAAATGCAATTCTTTTTCTATCGCATTAGGAAAATCGGTAGGATTATAAGAGTAGAGAATACTTACTATCTAATAATATACAATGTTCTTAGTTTTAATATGTTTAATGAAAAATAACT
>VMDO01022523.1:0-12500 GCA_007922755.1 Pedetes capensis | reverse complement strand
TTTATTTATTTTGATGTAAGATCAAATATATACAGAACAAAGTTCTGTGGTATAATAGATGACAAATCATGGCCTACATTATTCTCTTCTCTAAAACATGTCCATGAGTCTGAGGATGTTAGCTCAGTGGCACATGTTAACATGTACAAGTTTTTAGGTTCAATTCTCCCCACCACAAAAATAAAAATAAAAATAGAAAATAAATGAAACATATCCAGATGTTGGTAAAGGAATTTCAAGAGTTGATCATACATTATAGCAGCAGAGCAGTTGGTAAAATGAAACTTGGAAATCAATTTAGAGATATTAAAATTATGAATGTATGTATGTATGTATATACTGCAATGCTGAGGATTGAACTCCAGGCCTTATATGTGCTTGGCAGGCACTCTACTACTTAGCTTAATCCCAAATCCAAATTTTTATATGGATTTACTCATTTAACAACAAATTCCAATTCTAGGAATGACACTACAGAGAGTTGTGCTAGGTGATTGGTATATTGGGTTATATTCCTATATATATTTCGGAAAGCATCATTTGGGAAAACTGTTTGAGACAACCTGACTATACAGTAGATTGAGGATTATTTAATGAAAGTTTCCTTTCTTACTTATCTTTCCTCTAGCAAAAGCAGCCTATGTGGCATCTTTCCTTCAATGATAAAAAATTGTCTAGAAAATAAATCTAATAATAAATATACCAGAGAAACAATACTCTCAATGAGATCTTGAATTGTGTCCTTCTTCATAATGCTTATATCTTCAGGCATTTCCAGAGCAAGATATCTGATAAGCAGGCAGTTGTCTCAGACACATATTACTGCATAGAGGAACATCAAAGAGAAAAACAATCCAAACAATCCAGCCATAACACCCTGAGAGTTTGGGAAAGAGAAGAAAAAGAGAGAAAGAGTAAGAGAAGAGAGAAAGAGTCAGTGAATTTTCTCCCATGCCTCCACCAGAGCTCCTTCCTCTATATTTGCCTCATTAGTATCTATGGCATGCAAACAGTGTGCTTCTTTTTCAGAGAAGAATAATATGAAAGAGATGGGGAAAGTGAATCTTAATTCTTAACTGAGTACAGTTATTTTATAACCCATTTTTGGCATTTGCACATGGGTTGAGTCCATGAAATTCACACTCCTTTTATTTCCAAAATGGTAGATTTTCATTTTTGATTCTGAAACAATATATTTTGAAAAGTTTTTAATGGAAAAATAAACACACACAAGACATAAGTTATTTAAATTTTACCTAAGAAAATTGTTTGGATCTCTCAGTTTAGCCATTACCTCTGCATGGTTAATCTGTTTCTCATAGTAATGCTACCATATTAGACAATCCATTTCACCCTAAGAACTTCCTATAGGTAGACATCCTTGAAGAACTTGGGATGAACCTTGACAAACACAGGCCATCACAGTGAAAATAATTACATATTAATCAACTTTGTTTGTGTTTATCACATGTATTTTAACAGGTAAAAATTAGGGACATTGTTCCTTAGCAAAACAGAAATATCTGGAACTAATCCATACATGTTGAAGGGTGTTTGTGGAAAAGTAAGAAGAACTTTACAAAACCTCTATTACATTAAGTAATCAAATTGATTCTGAAAGAAAAACTGTCTTATGTCATTATGTTTCATAACAAAATCTCTGTTGTTGTGAGAATTATTTTGATCAGTGTCAATTTTGTTGTTTCTGGTTTATACTCCAAATTTTTGTAATCTTTCCTATTTAAGGAATGTTTGATTCATTTGGTAGCTATTTATCCTAATAAATTTGACCAATACTAGATATTAAAGTAGAAAAGAAATATAAATTTGTCATAATTATTTTGGATCATGATATATATCCAAATAAGGACACATCTTTAAATATTCTGGTGAGTTTATTAAGAATTGGGTTATTTGCAATGTAGTAAGATTAAGACAGCCTGCAGCTGTAGCCCTGTGGCATCCGATCCTGTCAGATCTCGGAAGCTAAGCAGGATCAGGCCTGGTTAGTACCTGGATGGGAGACCGCCTGGGAACACCAGATGCTGTAGGCTTAGGAGAAGGACTGGGCAACCCCCTCCCAAAAATCAATCTGCCATTGAAAACCCTATGAACAGTAAAGAAGCACTGACAATAGTGTTTCTCCTGTTGTACAGAGGTTCGCTATGAGTCGGATACCGACTTGACGGCACCTAACCACAACAACAAAGATTAAGACAGCTAAATCATAAATCCTTTGTTTTCAGAAATTTCTTTGGAGGTATATAGATTATATTAAGAAGACAATAAGTACAAGAGTAGGTATGGCATTGTATGAGGTTAAAAATAAATGAATATATATCTAAATTGTATGGAAAGCAGCAGGGTAATATATGACATAGGGCAACACAATTTCAGTTATCTCTTTTCTTTTTTACATAGTGACTCAATGTAACCACATGAGTAATGAACCCCTGATGAAATACACATTAATGAAATGGTCTGACTTTAAGATAAAATTCTGTTCATATCATTTTACAGGATTATCTTCTCAATATAGTAAAGCACATCTTGACATATTTGGAGATAAAAGTAATAGAAAAGAAAAGAATGAGTATTATTATAGGAAGGCCAAGTTCAAATTTTAGGCCCATTGTTGGTTTACAGTGTGACACTGGGTAAGATTATATGATTTGCCCAAAACAAAATTACTTAATTTATCTCTCCTATTGAAAAAATGCAGATTTCTGTCAATATCTTCTTAAGTGTTGATACCTCTTTCCAATGGATGCACTCATCTAATGCCAAAACTCTGAACTCATCTTTTTATTCTTCTGCATGTGTGCCAGCATTCAGCATTGCAATTTAGAAAGATTTTTAATGTTATTTTTATACTTGTCAAAACTTCATGGCTTGTATCCTGTTAAGAACTATTAGCAATGGAAACTCTCATAGTGAGTGACACAGAGTTACTATATTAACACATCATTCAGGACAACATCCATGAAGAGGCATAAGTTTTCTGCTGTATGGTATTTACTGATTGCTTTAAAGGTAATTTCATTAAATTTTAAATTTAAATTTTATTAACCAATTTGCCTGCACAACTTGCATAGACATTCATGCAATTGAAAAAAATAATAAAGTTCCAGAGCATTTCCTCTGAAAACATGTCTTTGTGCATGTGTCCCTGTAATAATGAAAGAAGTTCTCCTCTATGGTACTATATTGCAAATTGAGTGACCAATGTAGGTAGACTAGCATGAATTGAAAAAATAAAATTGATATCTTGACAATGACCTGTAACTGTAATTCTGAAATCTATGTCCCAACCTCCATTGAGGATTTTAGTGAGAACAACACCTGCTTAAAGTGTACTTGCCTTTTTGTTCAACATATAAACTCAAAATAAGTACACTCAAACCTTTTATGATGATTTATATCCATCTCTTGTCATTCTGTATGCATTTCCAGTATATAACTTGCATGTGAAATTTATGAAATATGACACACATCACTTTATAATACTATAAAATAGATTAAATAAGATGTAGTAAACTGCTTTGGAGTTATTTAGATACAAGTGCAAAAAATATATAAACTCCAGAAACAAAATTAACTGGACTATCTCTGTTAATTTGACACACACACAAAAAAATATGGTGACAGACTTTAAAAGGCAATTTTATTTTTAGATAACCTTAAAATCAAGGCACTTACTTTTCTTAACTCTGTATTAAAGTAATTTTGCAGTTGGAAAGATTTAAAACTCAAAAACAACTTTGCATTTTTATTTGTACTGTTTGGTGCTTTTAGTAATTCCTGTTTGTTAATTGATAAATGGTAAATGAATTTTTTTCTGGCCAACTTAGAATTTACTGCTCAAATCAATGAGACAGAAACATTGTTTATAACTGTGCAATTCAGTTAACTTTTGAACATGTTTATTACAATCTTCATATATACAATGAGAGTATTAAAATATATAAGGGCTACAGCACTCCAAAATTTTATGTCAATGATTTATGACTGGTTAGTAGTTATATTTCATGGACAAAAGAGTGCATTGTTTTCCCTCTTGAAAAATTTTATGTTTGGAGTTTTGATATTTTCCTAAGTAATCTTCTTATGATTGTTGTTATTAGGTGCTGTTGAGTCGAATCTGACGCATAGCGACCCTCTCTATAACAGAACAAGACACTCCCCAATACTGTGCCATGCCTGGCACTATGGCAGTGCTTCTCGCTATTCAGAGGGTTTTCAATGGCTGATTATTTCTGGACTGTTTTCGGAGGGGTGTGTCAGGTCCTTCTCCCATTTTTGTAGTGCTGGGGATCAAACCTAGGGCTTCAGAGTGTGCAGAGCAAGTTCCCTACCAACAGAGCCAAACCCAGCCCCTTATGATTAGATTAAATTTTATATTATCATTTCAGAAATATAAACTTAAATATCTTACAGATTTCTGTCAAACAAACCAATTTCTCTTGAGTATTCTCTTAGAGATTTCTGTATTCATGGATGTATATATTTATATGAATATAAAAGTGAGTCACATGTATTGTTGTTGGGTAGGAGGTGAATTTGGTGCAAAAATCTTAAATTATCCATCTTGAAACCTTCTTTTGTAATGATGCTACTTAATTACATCCCTCCACACATGCATTGATGCATGAAAGTCAACTAGTATACACATAGGTAAAAACGTTGACATTATATTAATTAAAAAAACCTCTTGTCACATGGATCTATAACTTTACCCATATTTACATATTTTAACATTTTTAACTTTAAAATTATATTAGAAATAATTTGCAATCTGCATCTGAAGAAATGGCCTTTGAGATTTATGGTCAATTTTTCTAGTGATAATGCCCTCACTACTAGAAAGAAGTATGGAAAGAGAGAAGAGGATTTAGAGCTAAGGTAACTGTTTTCAGATTTTTATAATGGAAATTGTCCTGGTTTAGAAAGTTGGCCATTTTTATTTTACTCCTATGTATGCTGTAGACTGGTAGTTTGACTTTAGCAATGCCATTTCTTTGTTCTTCATATATAAAATGCCTTTGTTTCCTCATATATAAAATGAGAGTATTAAAATATACAGGTGCCACAGAGCTCCAAAATTTTATGTCAATGATTTATGATTGGTTGGTAATTATACTTAATGGACATATGGGTGCATCATTTTCCATTTGTCTACAACCACTTATTACCTATGAGTCAGTTGCACTGGCATGGCTAGATTCTAAAGGGTAATCAATAATAAGTGGAAATTGCTAATGAATCTACCATATAGTCCATTAGTTGTTTTGCTGATGCACCTATTTTTAAACAATATGAATAATAATACTCTTTTAGTATGAAGAAATCGGATGAAGTAAATAGTAACCATCCTTAAAAACCATCTCAGAAATTGAGTAGCTACCATTATCTATATAAATATATACATGAAGTATAAAGAATATCAAGGAAGCAAGAAAGACTGGATGCATCTTATTATCCCACTTTACTTTCTGAATTAGGATATAAATTCTGGATTAGAGGATTGGTGAACTTCATTGGAAGTAGCTGTGTGAGTGACCCTACCCATATCTACTTAGTATTTTGATTTGTACAACATTAGTTCATGGTACATATTTTCTTAATGACAGGGGGGTAGAACCTGTGAACTGCCTACTCAATATCTGGTCTTCCTTCCATCTATGTCAACTGAAACTAGATTTTACTTAGGTAACAAAGTGCCCTCTAGAATGGTCTCATTTATGCCCTTATGCCAGAGTGTAATCCTAGCCGGGGAATGGACATAGAAGTAATGTGGTGGTAGTAAAGTTAAGTCCTTGAAAAGGGAAATAGAATGTGCATGAAGCTGTTTGCCTTGAGCCTCATTCTTTCTTTTTGTTTTCTTTTTTTTCTTCAGTTCTGAAGGGCTAAACTCAAGGCCTCGTGCATTCTTTGCACGTGCTGTACCACTCAGTGGTACCCTAGCCCTTTCCTTATTTTCCATCTTGAGACAGAGTCTCACTAAGTTACAGAGGCTGCCTCTGGCCTAGAACTTGAGACCATCCTATCTCTAACACCCAAGTACCTGGCATTATAGGCATGAGCCACTGTGCCCAGCTACACAACCGTTTTTCATCAGAGCTGCAACATAAAGATGGTCCCCAAACTGCCTCAAGTTGGTAGCCTCAGTATCTGGTCTTGACATTCTTGAACCATTGAATCAAGAAAAACAGCTGCTTAATTCCAGAACTATTGCATGAGAACAGCACAAATTACTACTTCATTAAGCCAACATAAATTATTTTCTTTCATGCATGAAGAACCTATTTGTAAACGATGGCTACCCAAGGGAATTGATAGATGTATTTGACAAGGAAATAGAGTACAAAATCTAAATGATGTTGGAAATATAGGAATTATACATTTGTTTCTAGATTTTGAATATATTGCAAATGTTTTACAGACAGTCTCAAATTCAGGATAATATGACAGGAAATGATCATGTGCCATTCTGTAGCATAGTGCTTCAAGTTCCATTCTGCTGTCAAATGTAAAGTACTCATAAAGAATTACAATAGAGAAGAAATGAGGACAAATTATACTTCATTACAATTCTGTTCCCCCAGCCACGCTTGGGACTAGAGCACAAAGAACATGATAAACAACACCGAATTCTGCCAACTTAGAAGATAAACTTCTAATGTAATTAGCACTCAATGAATGTGACAAATATTCATAGCATTGTAGTTAGAACTTTGTAGCACAGAAAATAAAAGGAGAAAAGCTTTTAACATCTATTTATTTGGCAAGTATTTTTCACATGCTTCTAATCTGCTTGGTAAAATCCGGAGAATCCAGGTTAATATGCCTCCTTCCAAATTCCTTCAGAGTCACTGTCTATACTGTACTTCAGGTTTGTCTGTTCATGGAAGGATTTCTCCCCTGGATTTGCAAGACTACTAGGGCGAATACTTTAAAACCTGGAATCTACTCTGGCCTACTCAAGAAATAAATGGCAGATTAATGGCCAACTTTTTGTTCTTTCTGATCTTAGTTTCATTTTCCTTATAGTAGAAATGAAAATAAAGAGCCAGGCACTGTGGCACACTCCTGTAATCCCAGAGACTCAGGAGGCGGAGGCAGGAGAATTGAAAAGTTTAAGACCAGAGATTCAACCCTCATTGCCAGAAAAAAAAAAAAAAGAAATGAAAATAAAAATAATGCTGAATTTTACAGGTATCCACCAACATGCCAGGCACAAACTCCAAACATACTATTGACATTCGAAACACCTAATTAAAGATTATACCATCCTTCTAGCCCTCCAAACACTGAGAACTCTGATTTAATAAAATTCAAAATGTAGACATCAGAGAAATCCACTGGAAAAAAATTGAAAAACCCACCTTTTGAAATTAAGGATGACTAATTTCTTGTCATCTTGTTTTCCATTTAACTCTGATTTTTTTTTAATGGTACCATGACATTAGGCTGGGCTTTAGAAATATTTGACTAATTTAGTTTCTTTGTTACTGGAATTTTATGATTATTGATGCTCAGGCTATCAAATTGTTTTTCTTTCCTTTTTTTCTCTACTCTTAATTTTCCCCATTTACCATGGGATTAGAGGCATATCATTGTCATTTGATCTGTAAAATAAGAATTAAAAATTTAAACACTTAGTAATTTAAAAGAATCAACTGTAATCTTACAAATCCATTATATGAGATGTTCTATAAGGCATCTATCCTATGCTCTTAAAGAATTTTTTTTAAAAAGGCCATGTCATGATAAACAGACCAGGGAACAAGAAAAGTCTTTCATTCTGTGTGTGTGTGTGTGCGTGTGTGTGTGTGTGTGTGTGTGTGTGTGGTGCCGGGGGTGCTGAACCCAGGCATGTACTTTGCAAGTGCTCTGCCACTAAGCTGCACCTCCAACCAATTTCCTTTTAGTTTCTAAATTGAGACAAGTTCTCACTAAGTTACAAAGGCTGACTCTGGCATCCAAACTGTGATCCTACTGCCTCAGCCCCTCAAGTCATTGGAATTACAAGCATAAGCAACCATGCCAGGCCAAGACAAAACTTCCATTCCCGATTCAAACAAAAAAAAAACAAAAACAAATATGACCTGTAGTAGGATGCTGGATTAAAGCAAAAATTATGTACTCAAGATATCTTTGAGACAATGGTGGAAACTAAAAATCAAAGCTGTTAATTAGGTTGTTGTATGGAATTATTGTTATCTTTTTAAGGTATTATAAAAGCATTACAGGTTTACATTATAATGGCTTTTTTGTTTTGTTGTTTAGACAATGTCTTTCTACGTGGTCCAGGCTGGCCTCAGACTCATGATCTTCTTGTTTCAGCCTCTCAATTACTGGCATTACAAGTGTGCACTAATACATCCACCTTGAGAATGTCTTTCTTAGAAAATATATGTAAAGTATTTCATAATTAATTTTTATGAGGATATCAACTTAATTTCAAGTGGTTTAGCAAAAAATATGTATAGACATTTGAAAAATATATGGAAACAATGGTATTGTTGCAAGATAGTAATATCTAGAAAAAACAAGTTATAGATGGCTGTTCATTTTATAGTACTATCAAATTTGTTTCTGCTAAAACTAAGCAGTTTGGAGGAAAAGTCGACTGAACACATACCTTTTATGTGTCAATCCTTGGATGTTGTGGATGCTTAAAGTAAAGACAAAAACAGATTATGCCCCATAAAGTTATTATTCTGCCATGGTCATAAATAATGAAATATGAATTAGAATACTATGTACTTATGCTACCAGAGAATATACCTTTTGAGAATCTTGGAGAGGAAAGTTTTGAAGGAAAGCCTGGCAACCCACTCCTGAAAAAACAATCAGTCATTGAAAACCCCATGAATATCAGAGAAGCACTGATAATAGCATTTCATCTGTTGTACACAGGGTTGCCATGAGTCGAAAGCTGACTCTATGGCAGCTAACAGCAACAACAGCAAATCTTATTTATGTGGATATTCTCTTCTAGGATTGATAATGTAATTATGCCATGCAATTTGCTAAGGGAAAATATATTTTAACCACATATTTTTAGTTTTCTTAATGGCATTTTGATTTGCACTCTGTATCAAGGGGCAGTACATATTCTGTTCCATTTGCCTCTCTCTTTTCTGCTCTGGCCCTTTCCACTTGTTCCAGACACCAGGCAACCGATGTAAATCAAAGATTCTTTGTCTCTTTTGACTTTTAATTGGATTTAGAGGTATACAGGCAGCAAGTGTGAGGGAAAAATTGAATAGTGTATTGATTTCTACAACTGCCTCTCAGAGTAATTGTAATTACCTAAGTCCAGTGGTCATATCTAGAAGCCTTCTCCACTCATCTCTCTGGTGTACATTCTTTCTATCCTTCATTTAGGGGCTAAGAACAGTTAAGATGCTCCATTAACTTCCCTGCGACCAAGGTCTCTTCTTGGGCTAGGATTTAGCTCAGTAGGTAGAGCGCTGTGCTGCAGTCTCTGAGGTCCCGAGTTCAATTCCCAGCACCACAAAAATGGGAGAAGGACCTGGCAATCCACTCCCAAGGCAATCCCCAGTCAGCCATTGAAAACCCTATGAGGGTCACTATGAGTCAGATATCGACTCCACTGCCCCTAACAACAGCAAATATATATATATATATATAAAAAAAAAATATATATATATATATATATATATATATATTCTTTTTTTTTTCTTCCACCTCTCCCGTTATGTTCCCATCCTCCCCAAAAGAAAGTTCTTAGGCTACTTTACTTTCCCAGGGTTCCTATAATAAACTGCCACATATGCATTGGCTTCTAAAACAGCAAAAGTCTATTCTCACACAGTTGTGGAGCTCAGAAGTCCCACATGAAGGTTTCAGCAGGCTCATACTTCCTGTGGAGGGTCCAGCTTCAGGTGGCTTCTGAGAAGCCTAGGTATTCCTTGACTTGCCGTAACGTGACTCCAATCTCCACCTCTGATGATGCTCATCTTCTTTTCTCAGTGTGTTTGTCTCTGTGCCTGTCCTGTTCTTACAGGATATCAGTGTTTGGATTTAGGTCCTACCCAAATCTAACATGGTATCATTTGAACAAATGACATCTATGAAGATCCTGCATCCAAGTAATGTCACGTTCTGAGGTGTCAGGTGGAGATCAATTTTGAAAAGTCACTACTTAACCTCTACTATTTCTGTTTTCTGAGGCAAAGTTCTTTCGCATAGTAAATAGCAAGATTTGTTTTCTCTTCTCCTTCTCAAACTAAAAGTAATGTTAAACTACTTTATCAAATATAATTACAATCTCACAAGAACATGATTCTCAGTCCCAGAAGATGTGGAGTTGGGTTTCCAGAATCTTTGGGCTGTACATAAGACTCCTGCTGTAGACTAGTGAAGATGGACCCCAAACCCTGGATATATCACAGCACCTGGCATTATTCACTCTTCCCTCTCGCTGTCCATATTCTCTCCATTTTTTTCACTTTGAATTCTTTTATTGTCTCCAATGTAGTCACTCAGGTCAACCAGGAGTTACTATGACTACTGCAAATTTTGTACCTAATGAATCAACAAAAATAATCATACAGTATAAACACATAAACTTAGGTTATAAAAATGTCTGGATACCAGTGATAAGACTGTGTGGTATTATTAAATTTTAAGTCTGTAATAAGAATCATGGACGAGGCAACATGGATGCTTTAAATGAATAAAATTAAGAATTCTCTTTTCATAATTATTGAATTGTTGTTGTTAGATTCTGTTGGGTTCAACTCATAGAAAATAGGCGTATTATTATCACCCATTATAAAGTTGAGGAAATTGGAACTCATAGCATTAAATATTTTGGTAAAGACTACAATCTAGTGAATTATTGTACTGGTAAAGGAACCCAAATGCTACCCACAAAGGATCTTAACCCAGAGGAGATACTTCTCCTGAAATTCACATTAAGAAAATCCACACTTTCACCAGGAGCTGCTCTTAGTCTACCTGAACCCAATGTAGTGCCAGATTCTGGCTGGAGAGGGCAAAGGAGAAGTTAATGCTTTTTTGTGTTCTCACCTTCTTCTCAGACACATGAAAATACATGGCTATAAAGTCTCTGCTGTATATTATTCATTGGTTTATTTATTTTATATAAAGTATCCATCAGTCAGGAATATGCCAATTCCCAGGTCAAAGCTGGGATTAAAAAGCAAAAGAAAATAAAAGGAAAAACCCACAGTAGAAAACTGCTATTTGTTCTTCTTTATCACCACAAAAATAGATTCAAGATTCCATATGCCTCCCTGCACCCAAATGGCAGTGGTGTCTGGTCATTTAGAAAAACACCAAATTTTTCTAGATTTTCCACCTGGTTGCATACTTCAAAGTCACTTATATGTCCACCACCACCTGTAGCATTTATGTGGTGGCCTTTGTCAATGTCATGAACTCTGTAGACACTGACACTAAAGGCAGTGCCTCCATCTCCTTCCCTTGGGCAGTGCCCTGACCAGGGCTTGACGCTCTAGAAGGCTGATGCATATCTCCTCTCAGGCAGGCTGGGCTGTATCAGTACCATCACTATTTCTGACATATCCTCCTAGAAAGCTACAGTTAACTAAGAGCTACACAAACATGAAATCCTCAGTTGTCAGGCTCCTTATTAGTATTATTTACAAATTATGGTCTCTGCCTCAGCTAGAAAAGCAAGGCACATCCACATCCACATCCTCTTCTTTCAGTAGTTTCTCCTCTTCCTCCTCGTCCTCCTCCTTCTCCTCCTCTTCTTTCTCTTCTTCTTCTTCTTCCTCCTCCTTCTCCTCCTCTTCCTTCTTCTTGTGGTACTTGCTGGTTGAACTCAGGGTCTTGCTTTTATTTTGCAAGTACTCTACCACTGGTGACATCCCCAGCTCATTTTTTATTTTTATCTTGAGAGAGTCTCACAAAGTTACACAGGCTGACTCTGATCTTGAACCTACAATCCTCTTGCCTCCACTTCCCAAGCGGTTGGGATTAAAGGTATGAGTGTCCACACCCAGCTTCTTTCAGTAGGTTCAATAATTATTTTGTAATTTTCCCTCTTTCTGGGGGATCAAAATACAAAGCCAACAGAATTTCTAGATACATTTCCTCTTTCACTCTTCACAAATAAATTAGAATGAAAGGTTTTTTTCTTCATATTCATTTTCCTTCATTGTTGATTTTTTAACCTAAGTTTTATTTTTTTTTTTGAGCAATTTCATAAAGTCCTCAGGTTTCCTACACCATGCCTGTTGAGGTTTTTGGCTCTAGCCCGGCTAAAGTTAGGGCCAAACCCACAACATAACACGTGACCGGTGTCGGAAAGAAGGACCTCGGGAGACCTTCAGGTGGTTGGAAAAGGACAGGGAAGGTTTATTGGGGTGCTCCCCTTATGGAGAGCAAGGAGCAGGCAGCCCCTATAGAGCAAGGCTCTACCCCTTTAAGTGCTGGCTCTATGCCTGCAGCATAGAATGCTGCAGGCTAAGTGCTGG
>VMDO01022522.1:0-33346 GCA_007922755.1 Pedetes capensis | reverse complement strand
GAACTTCAGAAATCAAACACCAAAATACCAAATAGCCCAATAAATAAGTGGGCAATGGAGCTGAAGTTCTCAAGAGAAGAAGAAAGAATGGCCAATTAACATATGAAAAAATGCTCAATATCCCTAGCTATTAGGGAAATGCAGATCAAAACAACACTGAGATTCCATCTCACTCCAGTAAGAATGGCCAAGATCCACAAAAGAAATAAATGCTGGCAAGGGTGAGGAGAAAAAGGAACCCTTTTAAGCTACTAGTGGAACTGTAGATTAGTTCAGCCACTTTGGAAATCAATATGGAGGAACCTTAGAAAATTAAGAATAAGAATAGGATTGTCATATGACCCAGCTATACCACTCCTGGGAATATACGCAAAGGAAGATAAGTCATCATACCACAGGGACACCTGTACTTCTGTATTTAATGTAGCACTCTTCACAATTACAAGGGTAATTGGAATGGAATCAACCACAATATCCATTAATAGAGGAGTGGATTGAAAAATTGTGGTGTATATACACAAAGAAATATTACTCAGCAATAAAGAAGAATGAAATTATGGCATTTGCAGCAAAATCAATGGAACTGGGGAACATAATTTTAAGTGAATTAATTGAGACTCAAAAAGAGAAATACCATATGTTCTCACTCATATGTGGGAGCTAAATCTAACTTAAAGAAAAAAATATAAATATTTGGATATATAAAAATGAGCAATCATACCTACCTAAGAATGGAAAATGTAAGCAGATCAGAAAGAATGGGGAGGGGATCAGAGGGTGGGAGCAGAGGCTGAAGAATGGAGGAGGGAGAGGAGGTGGGAAATAATGTAGTGGAATAAAGAGGAAGAGGAAAATCTCAAAATATATGATGCAGCTATATGAATGCATGAAAAAAATAGGAAGAAGGGGAAAAAAATCAATGAGCATATAGCCCATGATTACAAACTATTTTCATTACATATTAACCAAAGTTCTACTTTTTCTTCAGCTTATACTGTTCTGTAAAATATGTAAGATGATGACTGGGTAAGCAAAAGTGATTTGATAGCTGCATAATTGTTAGGTGCCGTCGAGTCGGTATCCAACTCATAGTGACCCTTATAGGGTTTTCAACGGCTGTTTCGGGATTTCCTTGGGAGTGGATTGCCAGGTCCTTCTCCCATTTTTGTGGTGCTGGGAATTGAACTCGGGACCTCAGAGACTGCAGCACAGCACTCTACCAACTGAGCTAAATCCCAGCCCAGCTGCATAATGGACATAGAAAATGATTTACTGCTCTGTACCTCACCAACATTTACTTAAAAAAAATAACCACCTGCATTGCCAGATATGGTGTCTACTGCCAGTAATACCAGATACATCTTCTTGTTGTTAGGTGCTGTCAAGTTGGGTCCAACTCATAGCAACCCTATGAACAACAGAAAAACTCTCCCTGACACTGTGCCATGCCCGGCACTATGTTTGTGCTGTTCTGCTATTCATAGGGTTTTTCATGACTGACTGTTTCAGGAATGGGCTGCCAGGTCCTTCTTCTGTTTTTGCCGTACCACATATGGAACTTAGGGCCTCAGACTGTGCAGAGCTGTACCCTACCAAGTGAGCTAACCCCCAGCAGAAAGATGTCTATCTTTTATTGACTATGCAAAGGCATTTGGCTGTGTGGATCACAACAAACTGATTACATCGTGAAGAATGCAAATACCAGAGCACTTCATTGTACTCATGAGGAACATGGACACGGAGCAGGAGGCAGTGTTTCAAACAGAACAAGGCAGTACTACCTGGTTTAAAGTCAAGAAAGATGGGCATCAGGGCTGTATCCTTTCACCATACCTGTTCAATTTCTATGCTGAGAAAATAATCCGAGAAGCTGGACTTTATGAAGAAGAATGCAGCATCATGATTGGAGGAAGACTTATTAACAACCTGTGTTATGCAGATGACACAACTCTACTTGCTGAAAGTGAAGAGGACTTGAAACACTTACTGATGAAGATCAAAGAACATAGCCTTCAGTATGGATTGCTCCTCAACATCAAGAAAGTAAAAATCCTTACAACTGGATCAGTATGCAGCTTCATGATAAATGGAGAAAAGATCAAGGTTGTCCAAGATTTTGCTTTACCCGGTTCTACAATCAAAATCCATGGAAGCAGCAGCCAAGACATCAAAAGAAGCACTGCACTGGGAAAGGTTGTTGCAAAATAAACCTCTTTAAAGTGTTGAAAAGTAAAGATGTCACATTGAAAATGAAGATTCACCTGACTTATGCCATTGTACTTTCAGTCCTTTATATGGCTATGAAAGCTGGATACTGAATACGGGAGACAGGAGAAGAATCGATGCTTTTGAATTATCGTGCTGGAGACAAATACTGAATATACCACAGACTGTGAAAGGAACCAACAGATCTGACCCAGAAGTGCAACCAGAGTGCTCCTTGGAAGCAAGGATGACCAGACTGTGCCTTATGTATTTTGGACTTGTTGTCAGGAAGGACCTCTCTAGGGAGGACATCATGTTTGGGATAGTGGAGGGTCAACAAAACAAAGGAAAGCCCTCAACTAGATGGATTGACACAGTGGCTGCCACAACAGGCTTAAACATAAAAAAGATCATATGCCCAAAACAGAGTAATGGAGTGTTTCATTGTTGTAGACAGGGCTACTATGAGTCGGACCCAACGCGAAGGAACCGCACAACAGAGGGAACTTGCGCCTGCTCGCTCTTCCTCTCTGCTCCTCTCTCTCCAGCTCCACGTGCACACCTCTCCCTTCTCCTGACCCGCCACTCTGTCTGAGACACTCTTCCTTCTGAAAGCCTGCTTAACTCTCCGGTTCAATAAAAATGAGTCTCTGTAAGAACCCAGGCCTGCAGCCATACCACTGTGGCTTCCGATCCTCCCCCTGCTGACTCACCCAGGGAACCCAGGTGTTTCCATGTTGCCTTCTAGGTTTACCTAAGCTAAGGGTTGCTATCGTTTAATAAACTTTGTTTATACTCTCTACTGCCACTTCTGTGTTGAGTGTTAACTCATTTACACACCAAGAATACAAGGACTGAGGTTTTACTGCCATTGTCCCTGGTTCTGCCCAGTAACAGCTAGCCTTCCCTCCTCCTCATGGGAGATGAAGAAAGCAGTCTGACAAGACTGTTCGAAAGAATCTAATTTCTACAGAACCATAAAATATCCATTTCCACAGTTTAAAACCCCATGAAATACTGATCTCGTTTCACAACTTCCACACTAACACTGCATCATACCCTAATCTCATAAATGCTCTCCCAAATACTCCCTTTCTTCCCCCAACACTTCAGATTTATTCACACGGAAGTTTCTCTTCCAGTTCCCTCTGGAAGGAGCTTGTCCCGGGGCGATATGATAGCACAGATTCTCCTTGTTTAAAGAAATGAAGACGACAATGAGATTCCCAGGAGGGGTCATGGAAGAGTCATTCCCTCCACCCTGGTGAGTTAGCGCAGACCGTCCTCCACTATACAATCTTTGATCTAGTTCAAATACATCCAACTTTTCAAAATATATATTCTTACAAGTATCTAGGAACCGCCCGGTGCAACCTTAATTTGTGTAAATCTTCCCTTGACAACGGAGGAGCTTAAGGATAAAACCATGTTTGAATCATTTAATCAGCGAATGTATTGTGTGTGCAAGACCCCTGACCTCAGAATCCTCCAAATCTAGTGGAAAAGACTCACCCAGTGTACACTACCTAGACCACACAGCGGAGGGCACGAGAGAAGTAAAGGGAGGAGTTAGAAACGGGACCAGGGGCGCTTTAGTGGAAACCGTGTGTGTGTGTGTGTGTGTGTGTGTGTGTGTTCACTATCTCACCCCTAAAATGGGAGAGCCGAGGGAGGAGGCCATACTTCAGCACGTGGGACGAGGCCTCACATGTGGGCCCTCCACAGATGAGTACAGCAAGGTGATACCTGGAGCAGGACTTGAATAATCTAGAAACCTGGCAAGTAAAGAAGGCTTCGCAGATCTAAGATTCAATATCAAACTGCCATATATAAGCCACTGTATCTGCCTTTGTTTCTTTTGACTTCATATGCAAATATTTCATGGGTTTTTCATTCTTCAGCTTAACAAGATCCAAATGCTCAGTTTCTACTATTTTTATTTTTTAAATCTGCCTTTACGGGGGAAAAAAAAAGTAAGTATAATCTGGGTTCTTACGTTGTTAGATGCTGTCAAGTCGGTGTCCGACTCACAGTGACCCTACATACAACAGACGAAACAGTATCATCAGTGATTCTCTGCTGTTCATAGGGTTTTCAGTGGCAGACTGATTTTTGGGAGTGGGTTGCCGGGTCATCTCCCAAGCCTGCTGCGCCTGGTGTTCCCAGGCGGTCTCCCACCCAGCTTAGTTCCGAGGTCTGACCGGATCGGAAGCCACAGTGGTATGGCTGCAGGACGGGGTTCTTATAGGGACTCATTTTTATTGAAAAACCTTCTCAGTGACTGTATTTTGGTTTAAAATCTTCAAAGAGACTAACCTAACGAAATAGCTGCAGTAAACTAGGCCAGGAGAACCTGAGGTGCCAGACTTTTTTAAAACCTTACCTCTCTTAAACGTTCCAGTTAGTGAAGGGATAAAGGCATCACTTATCAAAATAACCAACACTCTCTCACGTGCCCAAAATACTGGTTACTACTTACTGAGGAGTAGAAGGAAGAAGTACCACTGACTGACATTTTACTTTGGAATGACAGAGGCAGAGACAGGCGGCTGTGAGTTTCTTTGGCTCTTGGCAAACACTCCCCCAGAGCCGCACACACCAGCCCTGCCCGGCAGTGCGACACCTCCGGCGTCGTCCGTTTTCTGGAAGACAGACGGAGGCTCCAAAAAGTCAGCCCAGGCCATCACACACCTGTAAACAGCCAGTCAGGAAGGGGAGAGGTGTATTGTACCAGACCCGAAGGGCCCCAGTGTAGAAAGGGGATCTGCCAGCCTCTGATTCTACAGAAAAGGACACAGCAAATGTTTCTATGCCTTTGCTCATTTTTTCAAGTGATGTTAATGTAAAATTACTGCAAAAGAAGATAATCTGGAATGTTTTTATCATAGTCAAATTCCCTCTAACAGTGGGTCTTTGTCTAATTCTTGAATTTCCCACAAAGTGAGTGGAATACTCCATTTGCTGTTGTTAGATGCTGTCCAGTCATGTCCGACGCATAGAGACCTTTACAGGGTTTTATTTCCCTCCATTAGTAAATGATGGTGGAGTATTTCGCTGGGGTGAAATTTCTTAAATACAGTTCATGGAACCCCGCAATCCTAACTTCATCGTTATTTCTACTTTGCTTGGATCTCTCTCTTCAAAATATCAAAATTTTACAAAGACAGCCAAAATGCTCAGAAGGGAAAAACCAGTGTTCTGACTCGGCCCTGCAAGAGAGAACCAAAGGCCGGGTCACCTGGACATCCTCAGCTGCCCTCAGAGACGCACCAAGCCCAGCAGGTTCAAGGCTTCCGACACCTCAACCCGATTTCCCCACAATGACCAGTCAGAGTCACAATCCTGCGAGCTGAGGTCCCTGGCTAGCTGAAAAGGATAAACTGGATTACAGGAACTCACAACATCAATCCAATGGAGTTAATCCAGCAAGGGTGGAGTAAGGCAACAGCGGAAGATGCCTGCTGGTCTAGGGCAGTGGAGGAGTTAACACCAGAAAAGCTTCTCGTGTCCAGACTCTCTCAAGGTCAAGGGCAGAAGAAAAAAATCTGGGCCATGGAAATTTCTTTTGTCATCTGAGTTCAATGGGATGTGGCTCTGAATGAGTGCTTAAGCCCTGATGTATTGAGTCATTGCTTTCCTCACTGAGGACAATTTAGAAAAAGACAGTGTCTCCTAAACTACAAGCTGCACAGGATGGGAGGGCAGAGGAGAGGTGAGTCAAGCATAATGGGGTAAAATGAGAATTTTTATTAAAAACAATCAACCGAACCAAAACAAAGCAGTCTTGGTTTGTCAGTTCTGACAACATGGACAATACTATAAACCTATTTTTCATTGATGCAAATAACTTTACAGAGAGACGGCTACTTCTTCTACATGGTAAATCTGAACATCCGAGCACATGATTTTAACCAAAAGTTGAAATTGTGTCCATTCTGGAATGACTGATAAGAGGCACTGATGGTTATTTCTTTTCCAAAAATGGATTACTATGGCATATTCAATGGGAGAAGGATGTGGCAGTCCACTCCCGAAGCAATCAGCTATTGAAAACCCTATGAGGTAAGACTCCATAAACCTAGTGGGTCAATGAAAGCACAGCCAGAAGTGATGTAATGGTTGCACAATGGAAAAAGCCAAGGCCGTGTTACTCTGTACCCCACCATCATTTACTAATAGAGGGAGGGAAAAAAAGAAAACCCTGTAAGGGTCTCTATGAGTCGGACATGACTGGACAGCATCTAACAACAACAAATGGAGTATTCCACTCACTCTGTGGGAAATTCAAGAATTAGACAAAGACCCACTGTTAGAGGGAATTTGACTATGATAAAAACAGTCCAGATTATCATCTTTTGTAGTCATTTTACATTAACCTCACTTGAAAAAATGAGCAAAGGCATAGAAACATTTGCTGTGCAAATACCTGTAATACCATTACTACACTGTGGTATAATGTGGACTTCACATATGGTGTTTTTCCCAAATCCGTAGACTCCAAATGTCAGTGAATGATCTGAAGAGAATCCATCAACCATCAATTTTTACTTGGAACTATATTTTAAAAGCCTGCAGCTGTAGCCCTGTGGCATATGATCCCATCAGATCTTGGAAGTTAAGCAGGGTTGGGCCTGGTTAGTAACTGGATGGGAGACCACCTGGGAACACCAGGTGCTGTAGGCTTAGGAGATGAACCTAGCAACCCAATCCCAAAAATCAATCCGGCATTGAAAACCCTATGAACAGCAGAGAAGCACTGACAATAGTGTTTGGCCTGTTGTACATAGGTTTGCTATGAATCGGACACCGACTCAACCGCACCTAACAACAACAACAACAACAACAACGTATTTTAAAAGTTAGTCCCAGTTGGCCATGCATCCCTTGAGTAGCAACAGACTCAAGACATAGCACGTGCTCCCCTTAATCACTGTGGGAAACGGTCATCTTTGAAACACCTTAATTTTATATAACAAATACATGGCTAAAATCACTTCAGAGGAAGGTATTAAAATTGTTTGCTCTCCAGAAACCACTCCAGGAACAGTGTCCGGAGGGTGCATGAGTAACAAGTGCTTAAGCAATAGGCACTGACCACGGGGCACTTTAGAAATATGCAGGCAAAGGTTGCTTCCAGGTGTGTAACATTGAGAAAAGCAGTAGACCCTTTCAACCGCGTGCCTTCCTTTTACTTACACTCCTGCAGGTAACTTTACCTCCTTTACCTGTAAAACCAAAACACACTACTGACCAAGACAATGGGCAAAGCCCCTCCACACACACACACACTGAAGAGACCACCTCATTTTGCGGTCTAGCTAGAGCAAAGGAACATCCGACAAGTCACTGAGAAACTCAAGCACTCTCGGGAGTCCTCAGTGTGGTGACATTCAGTTATCCGAGGTGAACTGTAGAAGAAAACGCATACACTGTGGACGCTGTGTGACGACATTGCTAAGTTTCCTCATCTGTAAAACTGAAAATTATGTCTTTAAAAAAAATTTTTTCCCAGTACTAGGGCTTTGAACCCTGGCCTTTGCATATGGCTGGCAAGGGCTCCACCACTGGGCTGCACCCCCAGACTCCTTTTTTTTTTTTTTTTCAGTACTGGGGGTTGAACCCAGGACCTCGTGCTTGCATGTTTTGCGAGTGCTGTACCATTGAGCTGCACCCCCGGCCCACTTTTTTACTTTTTGAGACAGGGTCTTGCCAAATTACACAGACTGCCTCTGGTCTCGAACTTGAGATCCTCCTGCCTCTGCCTCCCACACCGCTGGGATTACAGGGATGCGCCACCCACGCCTGGCCAGATTCCCATTTTTTTATTTTTGAGACAGGGTCTTGCTACAGATCTTGCCTCAGATCTTCCTTCCTCCCATCTCAGCCTCCTGGGTAGCTGGGATGACAGATGTGTGCCACCAAGGCGCCCAGGGAGATGATGCCTTCAGAACACAATATAAGAGCATATTGAAATATTTTCAGAAAGATGCCTGGCTCAGTGACCAATTTCTTCTGCCAGCCAAGCAAATACTGCTGACTACATGGAATGTACTATGTGCACTAAGAAAGTTGGCCTCAGCACGAAATCCTTGTAAACACGCAGCCGGTGCACACTTAAATTTTGCCTCATCTTTCCAGGTGCTGTTTAGAACTGGAAAACAGGTTCTTCACTACCAGTAACGCTTTTAATCCCCGAAAGGAATAAAGAGTAAATATTGCAGGAATTCAAGAACGACCCAACACCGTGCCAACTAGTCCCACTGAGTGATGCACGCTTGCCACGCAGGACCACTAATTTATAATAGACGCCAACTGCTGATTCCACGCCTCTATCGTTCTAACCAGCTCTCCTGCGAAGAGGTAGCAGAGATTGACCTTGATTCACCTCATTTCCAACCATATGTGGAAAACCCTTTAGCACAGCGGTTCTCAATCTCGCCTGCACGTTAAAATCACCTGGGGAGCTTTCAAAAACTCCAAAAGCCCAAGCCACGCCCCAAACCAAGTATATCAGAATAGCTAAAGGACAAGCCCCCGCACCTATATTTTTTAAAAGACCCCAGTGTGATCAAGGATGCAGCCAAAGTTGAGACCTGCTGTCTAGGATCACCCCTCTCAGCCTCAAGTGACTTCTGCTGCCAGCCACCAGCTGGGTCAAGCAGGTACAAGAGGATTCCCAACACTTGTACGGCCCAGGTCCCTGCACCCAGGTCCACACAGATGGCTGGACAGAGCTCACTAACTAGAGGACTGCCCAGCTCCTTTGAGAAAGCCGTTTTTTCCAAATACAGTGGTTCGGACTACAAATTGGTTAATCTTACGAGGTGTCACCAATGCCTGGCTTTGCCTCTTTCCGCTAGGTCTTTTTTCCTTTAGAAAGCAAATCTCCTGGGGTGGAAAGAGCGTGTGTCGGCGTGCGCCCCCCGCACCTCCTCCCCCCACGCGCAACCGACAGAAGCGTGCGATTCCGGGGGCCGCCTGGAAAGCAAAGCCCCGGTCCCCACCCCCACCCCGCTCCCCGCCCTGAGCAGGCCCGTGCGCGCTGGCCCGCGGCTCTGCACCTGCCGCCCGCGCCGCCCTCACCTTCCAGCAGCTCGTCCAGGCTGGTGACCTTCCGGCTGCCGTCGATGGTGTAGATGGTGCGCACGCCCTGCGGGAGGTTCACGTTGTCCGACAGCGAGCGCGTGAGCTCCCGTAGGAGCGCGTCGAAGGAGCGGACACGGTCGCTGGAGATGGCGAAGACCAGGCCCTTGAAGTAGCGGTCGCCGTTGCGGTAGAAGCGCGCCTTCCGGGCTTTCTTCTCCGAGCTCAGGGCCTGCAGCGTGCGCGTGCGGTAGAAGCTGCAGTGCGCGCTGTGCGCGGGGCTGGGGATGAGCCCGTTGCCCCGGGGGCCCGCGCCGCCCCCCGAGGAGCCGGCCGCGCCCCTCCGCGACCCCGGCCGCGGCCTCCGCTCGCGCTCCTCGAAGTGCTCGAGCTCGATGCTCCGGGCGCTGGCCATCGCGCCGCCCGCGCGCCTCGCCGCGCACACGGGCGCCAGGCCGCCGGGACGCGGGCGCGGGCCTCACCGCGCCGCCATCCGCTCCGCCCCGCGCAGGTGGCTGCCGCCGCCGGGGAGCCCCACGCCCCCCCAGGCGCCTCCTCCGCCGGCCACGCCTCGCGGCGCCCGCTCGCCAGCCGCCCGCGGCCCCAGGCGCGCCCCGCCCGCCGCACACAAAGCCCGGCGCCCGCCCCGGCTCGCGCCCGCCCTCCGCGCCCGGGCGCCCCGCCCCGCCTGCGCTGCTCGCTCGCGGGCCCGGCCTTGCGGGACTCACGCGCCGGCCTCCTACGCTGCCCGAGCGGCCCGCCCGTGCCCCGCCCCGCCCGGGCGACTATCAGCGCGCGGAGTGTGGGGGATGTCCAAGCCTCGGGTAGGCGGGGGCCGGCGCGTGGCGATGCGGCGCCTGAGCGGCTCCTCCGCGTCCCGGGCCGCCCCGCCCGCCCGGCGGCTCCTCCGCGCGCCGCGCGCTCCCGGGCGCAGCCTTGGCGCGCGCTCCGCCGCTGGGAAACGGAAGCGCGCAGGCCGTGGAACTACAAAGGAAGGAGGTCCAAGGGAAGAGAGCGCATCCTGAGCTCGCCTCCGCGGAGGGAACCGCACCGAGTGAGCACAGGTGTCCAACGCAGCGTTGGGTCGGGTCAGAAGGCTAGTTGGTTATTTAAAAAAAAAAAAAAAAAATAGCGGATTTACTACTTCATGTAAAAATCCTTTGAGAAAACAGCTTCACACTTTCCATTGCTGATTCGCTAACCACGGCACGGGCTGTTGTTGTTGTTAGGTGCCATCGAGTCGGTATCCGACCCTCATAGGGTTTTCAATGGCTGACTGTTTCGGGATTGCCTTAGGGAGTGGATTGCCAGGCCCTTCTCCCATTTTTGCGGTGCTGGGAATTGAACTCGGGACCTCAGAGACTGCAGGGCAGCGTTCTACCCACTGAGCTAAATCCCAGCCCACGGCATGGGCAGTAAGTTTAAATGAATGATGGGAAGTTATTGCTTTTTGAGAGGTTGGTTTAATCAACAAATATTTATGGAGAGGCTGCTCTGAGCCAGGCCCGGTTTCCATCACTGGGGAAGCCCAAGCGGAGGGAAGAGAGAATCCCTACACCCTCCTTCCCCCAGTCACTTGCATTCAAGTGATACTTAATGTCAATCTGAGGTTCTTACATAGGACATCTGACCCTTATAAACACCTGTTGTACTGGGAATCTTATTTTAATAGTGTCTGGTCGACAATAAAAGCAAGCTTTTCAAAAGTTTGTGAAAAAGATGAGTTACTTCCCTTTTGCCATTCCAGAAAGATGAAGCTCAAAGGTGTTTGGTCCTAAGCTGACAGATAAACTTTAATTATTCTGCACCTTATTCTTCAGGTGGCACCAGACCACAGTTCCAATGGCCTTCCAGACAGAAAGGCATAACACTTCTTGGAATGAACTGTGAGTTCTGGGACATAGATAGGAGGTGAACCAAAGCACAGCCAATCTTTTTCAGCATCTTTGAAACTGGTGCCTCCCCTCTCCTTTTCCCTTGCCTGCTACACAGGTTTTCTGCTCTGCACACAGTGGTTCCCGTGGGACAGTTTTGGTGACACACCTGGGCATGCTTGACTTGGAGAACCAACATTGGGGCATTCTGGGAAGTCAGGGCTGACAGGAGCCTCTGGTGTCTGATTTGTTTTGTCTTGTTGTTGTTGTTTTGAAGAGAAAATCCTGTTACCAGAGTTGTGGGTAGAGGCCTGAGTTTAGAGGTCCCTGAAAACCAAGTTCTGCCCACCTCTGCCTCCACAGTGTTGGAGACTGGAGTTCATTCAATGCAGCCACACTGGGAGGGAACAGGGTCTAGCATCCTACACCCTGTCTTGGGGAAGCTAACAATAGATGGAAGCTCATATAGGGAAGAGCTGGGATTACCTCAGTTGGTAGAGTGCTGTGCTGCAGTCTCGGAGGTCCGGAGTTCAACTCCCAGCCCTGCAAAAATGGGAGAAGGACCTGGCAATCCACTCCCAAGGCAATCCTGAAACAGTCAGCCATTGAAAACCCTATGAGGGTCACTATGAGTTAGACATGACTCCACGGCACCTAACAACAACAACAACAACTTATAGGGAAAAGAGGAAGGCAAGCGGCGGGAGGTGTGCACAGTCCTGCCATCTTGGCCACGCTGTGGCCTGGCTGGTCATTAGGTCCGCTGCAGTTCTTCGGGGTCCTGCTGGGGCTGGGGACATGGTTATAGCTGGGGGTGGGGGACAATTCACTTCCCTTCTTGAGCTGATTGCTCCTGCTTGGGACAGAGGGCAGCCTTACTTCCTGTTGAGGGGGTGATAAGCCTATGAGGCTTGCTATTCCTGGAGTTTGGGAGAAGCTGAGGGAGAAATGCCTCAAAAACAGAGCAGAGTAGAGGGAAAATGGAGTCGGTTAAGACCAGGACTGGCTCCTCCTCCAGGGCAGTGTCAGAGGAGCCTCTGATACAGGCCACGGCCACAAGAGGCCTCAACCACATGGATTCAGTCAGAATCTCTAGGGGATGAACTTCTTCAACTGTTATTGGTTGTTTTGTTTTGTTTGCAGTACTGGGGATGGAACACAGGGCCTCGTGCATGCTAGGCAAGTGCTCCACCACTAAGCTGCGCCCCCAGCCCCTTCTTTTCAATTTCTGCTAAGTTGTATAGGCTGTCTCTGGCCTCAAACTTGGATTCCTCCTGCCTCAGCTTCCTGAGTTCCTGGGATTACAAGTGTGCACCACCACGCCTGGCTTGTCATTTTTAATTACCCTTAATGTAGAGCAAGGGGGCTGGGATTTAGCTCAGTTGGTAGAGAACCACTCTGCGGTCTCCGAGGTCCTGAGTTCTAGTCCCAGCACTGCAAAACTGGGAGAAGGACGTGGCAATCTACTCCCAAGGCAATCCCGAAACAATCAGCCACTGAAAACCCTATAAGGGTCGCTATGAGTTGGACACGACTTGACGGCACCTAACAACAACAATGTAGAGCAAGGATTTCCAGTCATAGGCTGTAACATTGACTCAAAAAGACTGGTGCTTTTTCTGAACCGCTAATGCACCTGTCCCCAGCCTTTTTGGTGCCAGGGACCTGTTTCACAGAAGACAAATTTTCCACTAACCAGAGGCAGAGCTCAGGCAGTCACAGAAGTGATAGGGAGTGACAGTAAGGACAGACAAAGCTTGGCCCTCTCCCTGCTCACCTTCTGCTGTAGCCCAGTTCCTAACATGCCACAGGACAGAATGGTGGGGTCAGAGACCCCCGCTTTCATGTACTTACATGTCATGGGAGAATCTCATTAAAATACAGACTCCAGGACCAGGTGCAGTAATTCACACGTAGAAGCTCAGCACTCGGGGAGCTGAGGCAGGAGGATCTTGAGTTTGAGGCCAGCCTGGGCTATGAAGTGAGACCCTGTCTCAAAAAATAAAATGAAATGAAATGCAGATTCCAGTTTAGTAGCTCTAGAGTGGAGTCTGAGAATCTGCATCTCCAGCAAGCTTCCAGGTAATGCCTATGGTCCGTGTCTTGGCAAAACACTTTGAGACAAGGAGCTCACTGACAATTCCCTTGAAGTAAGTTTCCATCTAACTAGAGATAATGAAGTTAAGCAAAATAAACCAGATTCAGGAAGACAAATATTGCATGTTTTTTTTCTCATATGTGGACTCTAGATTAAAAATAAATGCGTGCAAGTTTGTGCCATGAAAATAGAAGGGGGCCTGTTTGCGGGGAGGAGGGGAACTAAAGTGAGGAGAAAGGGGGCAACAAGAGAGGGTAATGGGAGACAAAAGACACATTACGTTTCCTCTCATCCGCAGGATCTAAGCTTATATACAGGCGATGTACAATGATATGCATGTATGAAAATGTAATGAAACTCATTATTGGTACCCTATTTAGCTCAGTTGGTAGAGCGCTGCGCTGCAGTCTCTGAGGTCCCGAGTTCAATTCCCAGCACAGCAAAAATGGGAGGAGGACCTGGCAATCCACTCCCAAGACAATCCCGAAACAGTCAGCCATTGAAAACCCTTTGAGGGTTGCTATGAGTTGGATACCGACTCAATGGCACCTAACAACAACAACAACAACAACAACAACTTAAAAAACTATTTCAGATACCAGCAGGGCCACCCATGGTGGGCAGGTTTCAGCTGAGCTTCCAAACTAAGACAGACTAGGGAGAAGGACCCTGTAGCCCACTCCCAAAACAATCAGCCATTGAAAACCCTATGAATAGCAGAGAGGCACTGTCAGATATAGTGTCAGAAAATGAGACCCCCAGGCTGGAAGACATTCAAGAAATGACTAGGGAAGAGTTACCTCCTCCAAGTAGAGACCTTAATGGCAGGAATGGAGTAAAGTCCCTGGGACCTCCATTTGCTGATGTGGCATGACTCAAAATAAGAAGAAACATAGTAGTTGCAACAATGGGCTCAAACATAAAAAGATCGTGTGCAGTGTTGGGTAGTGTTTCATCCAGCTGTACTATGAGTTGGATTGCTATGAGTTCGTATGAGTTGGATCCAACAGTGAGGGACCTAACAACTACAGCAACAATAGTTAATAATTATAAGTTCTAGTGTTCTCTGTTTAAAAACTACAAATTAAAAAAGAATGTAATAAAGTTTCCATCTAAGCACTGGTAACTGCAGAGTCTGTGTCTTCGTGGATAACTTACAGTGGGAATGGTCATTTGTTTTGCCATTTGTGTTTCTCTGACGGGAGGAGACTCAGAGGTCCGTTGCTGCGGTAACCATCCCTCCCACACTTACCATGATTTACCACCATGAGCATGTTTGATCTCCACAGCTCCATCGGGTCAGTGTCTAGGAGCAGTTTTCAAGGGTCAAGGTGTTCACCTGGGCCACAGCCATCTGCAGGTCTGGAAGATCCACGGCCAAGCTGGCTCACTCAAGGACACTCCGGGGAGACCTCGGTTCCTTTCTGAGCACCCTGGTGCAGGGTTGCTTGGCTGTCACCAGGACATGTCAGCTGGCTTCCTCCAGAGCAAGCAAGAGAGAACCAGGTGGAAGCCACAATGTCTTTTATGGTGTAGCCTTGGAATTCAGACTCTTATCCCCACAATATCCTTCTGGGCAGTGTGACTACCAGGTGTCAGGGGTCATCCCTGTACCCTGCAGGCTGGAGCCCAGGGTTTAATTACTGAATCATTAGAACACTGACATATGTAGGTTTTCTCACTCAAAGGTCCTAACAAAAGGTTTGGCCCTTCTTACACAGGGAAGATAATTATATACTGTGCCAGTTTTGTTGTTTTCTTTTTACATGATTAGAAACAATCCCTTTCTGCTCTTGATATATAATCTAAAATCACAGAATGTCTAGGAGATGTGAAAATTTTGTTGGCAATCTGCAAGGGGGGGTCTTCTAAAAATCCCTTGAGGTAGAAAAACTCAACCAAGCCAGAAGGAAAGGCAATCGATACTTATTCTCTACATTTCTCTTTGGACCACACAGATCGGCAGTACCATTTGGAGCTGCCTTTAGCTCAAGTGGTAATTCCTCCCCCTCTCAACGCCCCCTCCCAATTCCATCTTGCCTAAGAAATGCGATGCAGATTTTCATTAAGCACAATGTGTCTGAATGAGACTTCATTAAATACTTCCTTCATTAGGGGCTTTACATAAGATACTTGCTTTGGATGTTTCCTGGTTTTTCTTCATGCTTCTTTATTTCTCTAATGCCTTGGCTAGTCTGCACTTTTGGCCAGAAACTTTTGCTTTGAAAGGCAGTTTTCCAGCTGCTCCATTAGTTATTACATAAGGGATGCCCAGAACCTTTTAGACTGCCCATGCTGGAACTTTCTGCTGCCTCATGCTTTCATTTTGTTCGCTTTGTGCCAAGCCTTTCTCTTAGAAGTGATGAAACAACTATTTTCACGGAAAGGGCCTGGTGACTATAGACTTGAGTTTTGGAAACTAAGCATGATTTTTCATTTCATAATCTTTAATGCCCCCACGTGTCTCTCAGCTTGTCATGCTGTGGGGGCTCACGTGTGGCTGTGATGCTGAAAGCTGTGCCACCACTATTTCAGATACCAGCAGGGCCACCCATGGTGGGCAGGTTTCAGCTGAGCTTCCAGACTAAGACAGACTAGGGAGAAGGACCCGGAAGCCCACTCCCAAAACAATTAGCCATTGAAAACCCTATGAATAGCAGAGAAACAGTCAACTGTAGTGTCTGAAAATGAGCACCCCCCAACCCCAGGTTGGAAGGTATTCAAGAAATGACTAGGGACGAGTTACCGCCTCCAAGTAGAGACCTTAATGGCAGGAATGGAGTAAAGTCCCTGGGACCTCCATTTGCTGATGTGGCATGACTCAATAAGAAGAAGCGTAGTAGTTGCAATAATGGGCTCAAACATAAAAAGATCGTGTGCAGTGTTGGGTAGTGTTTCATCCTGCTGCACTTAGGGTTGCTATGAGTTGGATCCAACAGTGAGAGACCTAACAACTACAGCAACAATAGTTAATAATTATAAGTTCTAGTGTTCTCTGTTAAGCTTTAATGGAAAAGGGTATAAAGCAAACAGGATCAGAACAAGATTCTCCAGCTCCACCCTATACCTGGTACCCAAACTGGAAAAAGTGCTTGGACAAACGTTTCCTTGTTTGGTGTCTCACTGTGGAGTACTGTCCCCTTTGTCCTTTCACTTGTGATTCTTGATTCTCATAGCACTTTTCATATGTAAATTTGAATATAATTATTCACAAGTATGAATGAGTAAATGATTAGAACTACCTTTTCGGGTTCAGAAAATTGAATGTAATTCGTTGGTTGTCTTTCAAAAATCCTGTTAACTTTTTAAATGAAAATACCAGATAAACTGAAGAAAAACTCAAACGTGCATGCTTTCAACATTTTTACACACAAATATACATTTTTTTCCCATGAGAAAACTAGTTCTTCCCATTGGGATATTTGACTTCTTAAAAATGTCTAAGACCAAAGTTTTCCACATTTCACATAAACTCCATATATTCACAATTATATTTAGTTGTTTGGTCACTTGCTGGTCCTGCTGCAATAATTGTTAAAATGAAAATAACAAAAAAATACTAAAATCACACAGCAATGTTTTTCATAGGAATTTAATTTTTTTCCTCCTAAGTCTTCTGGATGAGAAAATTTGGGCAACTAGTTTTACCCCTGTTTTGAGGAGGAGGGAATAATAACATGGCTGAGTGATAGTCCACACTTAGTTCTGATAACATCAGTAGTGAAGGTCTGTGGAAAAGTACTACAGTACTTTCATTTTGTTTCTGTAGAATCAAATTTCCCAAACCCAATATAAAGTGTGTTCTGTGCTTTTCTTCTTCATATAAAGTTCAGAAAGAATTATTTATCTTAAAATCAATCACAATTTTGGCAGTTTCCTCTTCTCGGTAACACATTCAATCCTTATACAAATACTGAAGGTGACAAACTCCATTCATGTCACTCTATGTGCTAGATAAAAATAATGACGGTCAAGAGTACTCAAAGAATAATAAAGATATGATAATGATTAATAAGTAGTTATGACTTAAAGAAATACATTATAGACAAGGAAATAAAGGAAAAATTAAGCAGCAGAGATAGAATTGCCTTTGGGTTATGCGCTGCTAGAAGATAATTCATTTCAAGTTTTCAAAATTCATTAATCACTAAGAGGTCTATCTCAATTCATAATTTAAAATGATCGATTTTTTTATACTTTCAGTAGATTTATTATGCAAATCAGCTGGTTACTTCAGGACAAAGATTCTGAATGCCACACCTATATTTGAAATATCCAAATATCAAAATAATATACTTCTTTATGGAAATAAGAGTACTACTCAGACTTGGTCAGTACCCTTGGGTAAATCTATACTCATTTTCCTATGATATAATTTGATTAAAAAAATAGTCTTTCTTTGCTACTTCCAGAGTCCTGCCATCCTATTGAAATAATCAATATTGATCATGATTTACTGTCATATGAAGTATTTGCTATATACATATACACACATATATGGGCGATATATATTATATATATAATATGATATTTAGGCTTAGCTCAGTTTGTAGAGTGCTGCTTCACACTCTCTGAGGACCCAGGTTTGATCTCCAGCACTGCAAAAATGGGATAAGGACATGTCAATTCACTTCCAAAGCAATCCTGAAACAATCAGCCATTGAAAACCCTAGGAGGGTCACTATGAGTTGGATCTGACTTGACAGTCACCTAACAACAACAACATAATAAGCAGGAAGATCAAAGCAGTAATAAAGAGTCTTCCAAACTGGGTGAGGTGGAGCACCCCTATAATTCCAGCAACTCAGAAGGCAGAGGCAGGAAGATTGCAAGTTCAAGCCCAGAGGCAGTATGTATAACTTAATGAGACCCTGCGTCAAGATAAAAATACAAAAAGGAGGGCTGAGGGTACAGCCCAGTGGTAGAACACTTTTAAACTATGCACAAGGCCCTGGGTTCAGCCCCCACCCCAGTACCACAAAGAAAGAGTCGTATAACAAAGAAAAGGCTTGGGACTAGATGGATTCCCTGCTGAACTCTATAAGACCTTTAAAGAAGAATTAATACTAATACTATTCATGCTATTCCATATAAAAGAAAGGGTAGGAACATTATCAAACTCATTCTATGGTATACCCTTATACCAAAACCAGATAAGGACACAACAGAAAAGAGAAAACTATAAAGACCAATTTCCCTGATGAACATAAATGCAAAACCCTTAACAAAATACTTGCAAATTGACTTCAACAAAATATTAAAAAGATTATAAACTATGATCAGCTGGGCTGGGATTTAGGTCAGTTGGTAGAGCGCTGCGCTGCAGGCTCTGAGGTCCTGAGTTCAATTCCCAGCACCGCAAAAATGGGAGAAGGACCTGGCAATCCACTCCCAAGGCAATCCCGAAACAATCTGCCACTGAAAACCCTATGAGGGTCGCTATGAGTTGGACACGACTCGACGGCACCTAACAACAACAACAACAACAACACTATGATTAAGTTGGTTTCAGTCCAGGGATGCAAGGATGGTTCAACATACACAAATCAATGAGTGTAATATAGCACATAGATAGAGACAGAAATCACATGATCATCTCAATAGATACAGCAAAAGAAAAGGCCTTTGACAAGATTCAATATCCCTTTATCATAAAAACCTTAAAGAAACTAAGAAGGAACATACCTCAACATAATAAAAGTAAAATATGAAAAAATCTACAGCCAACATCATAGTAAATGGGAGAAAACTGAAAGCATTTGCTCTAAAATCAGGAACGAGACAAGGGTGTCCACTCTCTCTACTATTATTTAATGTAGTAATTAAACTCTTAGCCATGGCAATAAGACAAAAGAGAAAGAAAGAAAAGAGATCCAAATAGGAAAGGAAGAAGTAAAAATATCCCTATTGGTAGATGATATGATCCTATACTTAAAAGATCCTAAGGATTCTACCAGGAAACTCTTAGCATTGATAAACACTGTTATCAAAGTAGTAGGATACAAAATGTTGTTGTTGTTAGGTGCTGTCAAGTTGGTATCCAACTCATAGCGACCCTCTTACAACAGGGGAAACACTATTGTTAGTGCTTCTCTGCTGTTCATAGGGTTTTCAATGGCAGATTGATTTTTGGGAGGGGGTTGCCAGGTCCTTCTCCCAAGCCTACAGCTTCTGGTGTTCCCAGGTGGTCTCCCATCCAGGTACTAACCAGGCCCAACCCTGCTTAGCTTCCGAGATCTGATGGGATCGGATGCCACAGGGCTATGGCTGCAGGCAGGATACAAAATAGACATATAAAAAATCAATAGCTTTTCTATATACCAATAATAACCAGGCTGATAAAGAAATCAGGAAAACAATCCTATTCATAATAGCTTAAGAAAGAATAAAAATACCCAGAAATAAACTTTACCAAGGAGGTGAATGACCTCTATAATGAAACTTTTAAAATACTGAAAAAAGAAATTGAAGAAGGCACTAGAAGATGAAGAGACCTCCCTTGTTCATGGATCAGTAGAATTATATTGTGAAAATGGCTATAGTACAAAAAGCAATCTATAGATTTAGTGCAATCCCCATCAAAATTCCAATGACATTCTTCACAGAAATAGAAGGAAAAAAAAAACATTCCTAGAATTCATATGGAAACACAAAATACCCTGAATTGCCAAAGCAATTCTTAGCAGAAAGACCAATGCAGGGGGGTCTCACAATACCTGATTTCAAATTATACTACAGAGCCATGGTAACAAAACCAGCATGGTACTGGCACACAGACAGACATGTACAACAATGGTCTAGAATAAAAGACCCAGAAATAAATCCGAGGAGCTACAGCCACCTGATGTTCAACAAAGGCACCAAAAACATAAGTTGAAGAAAAGAATAGCTCTTCAACAAACGGTGTTCAGGAAAACTGGACATCCTCATGTAGAAGACTGAACCTAGAACCTGTCTCTCACCCTGTACAACATTCAGTTCAGAGGGGATCAAAGACCTTAGTGTAAGACCTGAAACCTTGAAACTGCTGGTGTAAAGCGTAGGGAAAACACTTCAAGATATAGGCATAGGCAAAGATTTTCTGAATAGGATGCCAATAGCTCAGGAAACAATAGCAAGAATTGACTACATAAAATTCAAAAGCTTTTACATAGCAAAGAAGACATTAACAGAGTGAAGAGATAGCCTAAAGAGTGGGAGGAAGTCTTTGTCAGCTATACATCAAATACAGAATATCCAGAATACATAAAGAATTCAAAGAATTAAATACCAGAAATCAAATATATCCAATAAAACAATGGGCAAATAAATTGAACAGTTTCCAAAAGAAGCAATATAAATGATCAACAATCATGGGAAAGAAGGTTCAACATCCTTAGTCCTTAGAGAAATGTGAATCAAAACTACATTGAGATCTCACCCCAGTCAGAACAGCTACCCTCAACAAAACAAACAGTAAATGCTGGTGAGGATGTGGGAGGAAAGGAACCCTTATATGCTGCTAGTGGGAAGGTAATTTAGTACAGCCACTGTGGAAATCAGTGTGGAGGTTCCTCAAAGAACTAAAAATAGGACTACCTCATGACCCAGCTGGGGCTGGGATTCAGCTCAGTTGGTAGAGCACTGCACTGCAGTCTCTGAGGTCCCGAGTTCAATTCCCAGCACCGCAAAAATGGGAGAAGGACCTGGCAATCCACTCCCAAGGCAATCCTGAAACAGTCAGCCATTGAAAACCCTAGGAGGGTGGCTATGAGTCGATACCGACTCGACAGCACCTACCACCACCAACAACAACATGACCCAGCTACACCACTCCTGGGTATATATCTGAAGGAATATAAGTCAACATACCATAGAGATACCTGCACATCCATGTTTACTGTGGTGCTCTTCACAACACCCAAGACACAGAATCCACCTAGGTGTTCATCAACAGATGAATGGATAAAGAAAATATGGTATATATATACACCATGGATTTCCTTACGGGTTGAACCTACAGCCTTGTACACGTTTTTGCAAGTGTGCAACTACTGGGCTGCACCCCCAGCTCCTTTTTCATTGTTTATCTTGAGCCAGCATCTCGCTAGGCTACACAGGCTGCTCCTGCCCTCGAACTAGCAATCCTCCTGCCTCTGCCTCCAAGTCATTGAGATATCAGATGTTTGTCACTGTGCCCAGCTTATGCCATGAATTTTATTCAGCTGTAAAGAAGGATGGCAATATGGCAATTGCAGGAAAATGGATACAACTAGAAGTCATCATTTTAAGTGAAATAAGCCAGACCCAGCAAGACAGACATCACATTTTCTCCCATAGGTGGACAATAGATTTTAATATACATAATCAATATTTTAATGTATGCCATGAAAGTAGAAGGGGACTATGTATGGGAGGAGGGACTAAAGAGCCGGGTAAGGAGCAATAAGAAATGGTAATGGGGGAAATAAAGATAAATATCACATTTTGGTCTCCAAGGCAGAATATGGATTTATATGTATATGATATACAAATACACAGACCCACACACTAACAAGACACACAAGCGGAAGGGGTACTATTGGAGGGAGGAAGGGACCCCTGTGGGCAGGAGGGTCTTGCCAGGGTAATGAGGGAGTGAACATGGGCAATATACAACAGACAATGACATGCGTGTATGGGATCATCACAATGAAACCCATTAAGTTGTACACTAAAAAATTTACTAAAGATAAATAAATAAATAATTTTAAAAATGTTGAAGTTCTGGCTTTCAGGGTATTTTATAGTGGTCTTCTATAATTACAAATATGTAGAAATTGGGATTTGTTGATGTTATTACATATAATTCTCTTTTAGATTCTTGCTTGTTAAGGACTATCTCAATCTCTGTCAGCCACTCAAATGCCTTTAATAGGCATTTGAGCTAGACTGTGTAAATGATAGGTCTCTGAACAATATAGAAATACCACAAACCACCATCAATAGCCCAGTTGTTTCTCCTGGAACGGTACTGAAATTACCTACGTCATGTCATGTAGTTTACCAAACTTGTAGTATAATTCAGTGGGAAATTCTTCAAGGAACTTAGAATAAAGGAAGGCTTTAGAGAAATCCAATGCAGCCACTTTGATTTTTCCCTGCTCACAATTTTCTTATACTTTGTTGTTGTTGTTGTTGTTGTTGTTGTTGTTAGGTGCTGTTGAGTCGAGTCTGACTCATAGCGACTCTATGTACAGCAGATCGAAACACTTCACAATACTTTACTTAATCTTAATTCAAAGTGTCTAAGTTTTTGATGTTAGGCCTGTTGTTTGAATGTTGTTCTTATTGTTGTTTTGTTGTTAGATGCCATCCAGTTGTGTCAGATTCATAGCAACCTTCTGAGGGTTTTCAATGGCTGACTGTTTCAGGATTGCCTAGGGAGTGGATTTCCAGGCCCTTCTCCCATTTTTGTGGTGCTGGGAATCGAACCTAGGACCTTAGAGACTACAGAGTGGCGCTCTACCAACTGAGCTAAACCCCAGTCCCATTGTTCTTATTAGGTGCCATCAAGTTGGGTCTGACTCACAGAGACTCTAAGTACAGAGGGATGAAACACTACCCAGTACTGTGCCATGCATGTGACCTCTTCATGTTTGAACCCATTGTTGCAGACACTGTATTTCTTCTCATTTTGAGTCATGCCACATCAGCAAAAGGAGGTCCCAGGGGCTTTACTCCATTTCCCTCATTAAGGTTGATTATACCTGGAGGAGGCAACTCTTCCCCAGTCATTTCTTGAGTGCCTTCCAACCTGCAGGTTCATTTTCTGGCACTATATTTGACAGTGTTTCTCGGCTATTCATGGGGTTTTCAATGGCTCATTGTTGTGGGAGTGGGCTGCCAGGTCCTTCTCCCTAGTCTGCCTTAGTCTGGAAGCTCAGCTGAAACCTGTCCACCATGGGTGGCCCTGCTAGTATCTGAAATGCCAGTGGCATAGCTTTCAGTATCACAGCAACATGCAGGCCCTCACAGCAGGACAAGCTGACAGACATGTTGTTGTTGTTGTTAGGTGCCATCAAGTCTGTATCTGACTCATAGCGACCCTCATAGGGTTTTCAATGGCAACTGTTTCGGGATTGCCTTGGAAGTGGATTGCCAGGCCCTTCTCCCATTTTTGCGGTGCTGGGAATTGAACTCGGGACCTCAGAGACTGCAGCGCAGGGTTCTAGCAACTGAGCTAAATCCCAGCCCTTAGACAGACATGTAGGGGTTTGAAAGATTACAATGGAATTCTTTCTTAGAATTCCTCAATCTGGGATTTGTTTAAGGTTTCCCAGGTTTAGGCTTGAGAGCGGTGTCTTTGACAGGAAGATCACAGAAAAGAGATCGCGTCCTTCCTCCTGTGTTACATCAAGTGAGGCTCAGCTTCAGTTCCTCTCATCCCCGCTGTCCCCTTTGGTCCCCCTAGCTGAGTGGCTCCCCCAGGCTTCTTCACGGTGAAATTCCTCCTCTGGCTCACAGGATGGCACTGGGAAACTCACGTAAACATTTCGTCCTCCAGCTTTCAGCTTGCTCGTGTATCTCATCATTTAGATGTAGCGTTTCCCAGTTTACTGCTTTATCATCTTTATGTATTTGAATGCTCCAGGGACCCCCAGTTTAACCAGCGTTCCAGGGTGACATCTGGGGGCTTTTGCCGTCCGTCGTGTTTGAGCCCTTCCTTGCTTCCAGTCGTGTGTTCTGGGCTCATGCTGTGCTTTCTCTTCCCAGCCCGGGCATCTGTCATCTCTCTGCCTTGCAGTGGAAGATGATAGTTGGAAGCCAAGAGCTGGGCAATAGTATACTAAGTGCCGTTGGCTTTCGGCTGCCCTGGGTCTCACGGACAGAGCGAGGGGTGTGGGGGGGAATTCTCTGCCCCTGCTGGGTCAGGCCTACCTTGCTGGCGCCACCTGATGGCTTGAGGACTGAATTGTCTGGGAAGAGAAAAAGGAAGAGCCAACTAGCGTTTGCTGTTGAAGTTTGTTTTATTCAGTGTACCCTGCAGAAGTAACTGAGAGACCGCTGACGAGCCATTTATTGTTCTTGGCCGGCCAACATCTTTCCTGTGCCTTTGGTACCATATCCTGGTTTTTAATGTGGTGAAATTTTTGCTGCCACTCTCAGCCCGTGTGCTTCAAGCACAATTGATTTCACCCCTTGCTGCAGGGACAGGCGTGTGACCCGGTCCTGGCCAGGTGGTCACATGCTCTTGGAACAGGAATTAGTATTACCTTTTATCCTGCTGCTTAGATGAAAAGTCAGGTGTTCCTCTGTGACTTCTTTCTTTCTCTTGCACCTCATATCCGGTTCCTCAGCCAACTGTCTTCCTTTAAAACATTCCCTAGGTACAGCCTTTCATGCCTACCCCTGCCACTTCTCTGTACGTATTTACAGAGGTGCCCCAATCCAAGCCACTTTCATCTCTCACCTGATCTGCTGCCTCCAGGCCTGCTACACTGTAGAATATTCCTCACTTAGTGGCCAAGGAGACTTTTAAAACTCTAAGACATGGTCTGGGCTGGGATTTAGCTCAGTTGGTAGAGCGCTGCGCTGCAGTCTCAGGGCCTGAGTTCAATTCCCAGCACCACAAAAATGGAAGAAGGACCTGGCAATCCACTCCCAAAGCAATCTCAAAACAGTCAGCCGTTGAAAACCCTATGAGGGTTGCTATGAGTCGGATACTGACTCGACGGCACCTAACAACAACAAGACATGATCTGTCACTCCTCTGTTAGTAGCCTTCACTGGCTTCCCCTTACATTCAGACCAAAATCCAACGTGTTTTCACTGTGGCCAGTACTGTCTACCTCAGTACCTTCATCATCTCAAGAAAGTATAAAACTACAGATGCCTGTGTCCTGTACAAAAGTGTCTGGTTTAACTGACCTGGGCTGGGGCATGGACACTGGCTTCTCTTAAAAGCTCTCTAGTGGCTCTAATGTTCAGCCAAAGCTGACAACTAGTGCCTATCTGATCTGGCCCTGGCGACCCATCTGGCCTCATTATTGTTGTTGTTGTTGTTAGGTGCTGTCGAGTCGGTATCCGACTCATAGCGACCCTCTGTACAACAGGGGAAACACTATTGCCAGTGCTTCTCTGCTGTGCATAGGGTTTTCAATGGCAGATTGATTTTTGGGAGAGGGTTGCCAGGTCCTTTGCCCAAGCCTACAGCACATGGTGTTCCCAGGTGGTCTCCCATCCAGGTACTAACCAGGCCTGACCCTGCTTAGCTTCTGAGATCTGACGGGATTGGATGCCACAGGGCTACACCTGCAGGCGGCCTCATTATAGTACCACTCTTACTATCTGTGCTCATGAGCTGTCTGCTGCTGTGACAAAATACCTGATAGAATCTACTTAAAAGAAGGAAATAGAATCTACTTAAAAGAAGAAAATTTTTACTGGGCTCATGGTGTTGGAGGTTTTAGCCAATAGTCAGTTGCCCTGGCTGGTGGAAGTGTAGTACCTTGACAAGAGCATGTCGTGGAGACGACCTCTTCACTTCATGGTGGCCCGGAAGCAAAAGGAGTGACAGGAAGGGGCTGGGTTCCCAACATCCCACTGGGCCCCACCTCTTAAAGGTTCCACTGTCTTCCAGGAGCACCACAGGCTGGCGACCAACCCTGTAATTACATGGGCCTCTGAGGGACATTCCACATCCATACTATAGCACCCTTCCTCACTGCAGCCATCAGGACCTCCATGCTGTTCCTTAGACACGCACACCCATCCTAGATCAGTGACGGTGCAGCTCTGAATGATGACTTCTGACACTAACTACCAGAATCAGAACAAATGTCACAGATTGAGGGAGCAGTCCTTCCCAAGACTGCCCACCTTTAGTCAGGAGCAGCAAGCTCAGGGGCTCCCAGGCCACCTACACTTTTGTTTAGGTTTGGTAATTAACTGGAATGGACCTTAGAACTTAGGAAAACACTACTGTTGAACTTTAAGCCACACAGGTTTGAACAGTGAGGGTCTGCTTGTATGTGAATTTTTTTGGAGAGACAGTAGCAACAGTTTGAAAAAGCTCATATATGGGCTGTGTACCCTAGAAATATTGAAAAAAACTAAGAAACAGGCTTGTCATGAATGCATAAAGTATATGTAGATAATAGTCTATTATATCATTTACTGGGGCTGGAGTTTAGCTCAGTTGGTAGAGTGCTGCTCTGCAATTTCTGAGGCCCTGGGTTCAATCTCCAGCACCACAAACACAGGAGAAGGACATGACAGCCCACTCCTGAAACAGTCCCCAAACAATCAGCCATTGAAAACCCTATGAACAGCAGAGAAGCACTGACAATAGCGCTGGGCATGGCACAGTGTCAAGGAGAGTTTCATTCTGTTGTATATAGAGTCGCTATAAGTCAGACTGGGGCTGGGATTTAGCTCAGTTGGTAGAGCACTGCACTGCAGTCTCTGAGGTCCCGAGTTCAATTCCCAGCACCACAAAAATGGGAGAAGGGCCTGGCAATCCACTCCCAAGGCAGTCCCGAAACAGCCAGCCATTGAAAACCCTATGAGGGTCGCTATGAGTTGGATACTGACTCGATGGCACCTAACAACAACAACAACATAAATCAGACCTGACTCAACAGCACCGAACAACAGCTATCATTTACTACCATATTATATACACAATTTTATTACAAAAATTAAAAATCTAACAAAACTTATGCAAACACAGATCATATATGGCACCATTTGCAGTTGAGAAAAATATAAACAAATTACAATTGCATAAAACTAACGTTAGGAATAGGGCTGGGATTTAGCTCAGTTGGCAGAGTGCTGCGCTGCAGTCTCTGAGGTCCCGAGTTTGATTCCCAGCACCGCAAAAATGGGAGAATGACTTGGCTATCCACTCCCGAGGCAATCCCAAAACAGTCAGCCATTAGACAACCTATGAGGGTTGCTATGAGTCGGACACGACTCAATGGCACCTAACAACAATAACAACAACATCAAGGCCCACACACCACAAATAACAAAACATTCCTATACTCAGGAAATCTTGAGGATTTGGAGTGTATCTCTAAGGAGCTAGGGACAAATGACAAGCAAAGTATTTATCATACAACGCTGGATAAAAGACATAACTGACAAGATCTACCCTGCATATTTCCATCACAATCGAATGAATGCCTTAGTCGCTCCAGCCAAGTTGAGTCGCATTTTCTGTCGCCATCAAGAATCCTCAGCCATACACGAATCAGTTGATTTTCCTGAATCCTGTGTCTTTCCTGTCTAGTTCATCCTGTATGTAACTGCAGGTTGAATCACCTTCCTAAATGACAGTTCTGATCTTGTCACTCTTTTGTCAAAAAACCAGCAGCAATGAGTTACGTGAGATGCTGCTTCTTTACCTAAAGGTCCAAATTACTTAGTCTGACGTTCAAGTCCTGCATCAATCATTTCTTATTTCCATCTCCCACAATTAATCCTTCTGTATACACTTGCACCAAATGCTCCACTTGCCTTTCCTTGAATGTCTTTTGCTTTTTCCCACCTGTGCCTTTGTTAGATCGTCCTCTTTGCTGGAATGCCCTGTCTCTTCCCCCTCCTCGTCAAAGTGCACTCACTGATCTCTCACATGCATTTCGCTTTAATAACCCTGTTGTTGTTGTTGTTGTTAGGTGCTGTTGAGTCGGTGTCCCACTCATAGCGACCCTACATACAACAGGTGAAACAGTATTGTTAGTGCTTCTCTGCTATTCATAGAGTTTTCAATGGCTGATTGTTCTTTGGGAATGGGTTGCCAGGTCTTCTGCCTTAACAATCCTAGGTGGACGCAATCTCTCACTGTGAATTCTTCAGCAGTGACACTTTCTTTCTACTCTTGTGATATATCACATCTTGCTGATTATTATTTGTCCTTTTCTGATACTTAAATTATATTAACTAAACCAACATGTAATAAATTCTCATAAAATTCAGAGAATATAAATATGAGTAATTGGTTTGTGTGCAAAGTGGCCAGTTATTTAGTAAAAGATGAAAATATATATTTTATAAATTGATTTATTAATCAACCATTCATTATCTCACCAAATATTTTGCCTCCCAGATCTTGTCTTTTCTTCTCATTCTGGAATCCCTGTTAGACCTCTAAAGATTGAAGTTGGACCTTCAAGTCTATTCTTCATGTCTTTTCATATGGTCAATTCATTTATTTCTGTACTATGTACAGGAACATTTTTTCAAGTTTATTTTCAAATTTACTAATTCCTTCAGCTGAATATAATTTCCTTAGCCTACTCATCCAACAGTAATTCTAAATGACTCTTCATATCTAGAAGTTCTACTTATTTTTGAAAATTTTTGTCTTTTGGCCGGGGGTATAGTACTGTGATAGTGTACTAGCCTAGCATGCATAAGGTCCTGGATTTGATCCCCAGCACCACCAAAAAAAAAAAAAAAGTCTTTACTTCATAGTGAATTCCATTTGTTTATCACTTTATATTTTCTTTATATTTTATATAATATTTTATATTTCTTTGTATTTTCAAAATTTAAAACACATACTTAGATTATTGCCTCTTTTACCTGGCCTGTGTGTTAGGTGTTGAGATAGGAAGATCTTCTACTTATCATATCCCTGGCCCTCACACATTCCTTGTGAATTTTATTGTGATACACTGAGGTTTGGATATGCAATGTCCCCCAAGTGCTCCCCAGTGCAACGTTTGTAGGTGGGGCTTTTTGGAAGCGAGTAGATCACAGGGGCGCTGACTTAGTCAACGGATTAATCCACTGCTGGATTCATAATTTGATGGCATGCCAGGTCCATTTCCACTCATGATGGGTAGACTGAGTCCCCACATGAGGAAGGGTACCTTTAAAATGCATCAGAGGGAAAATCCGCCGAGAGGGGAAGAGTACCTCAAAGCCTTTGAAGGGAAAGTCCACCGAGAGGGGAAGAGTACCTCAAAAAGGTCTCTTCATGGAAAGGGACTTGGAATCTTGCCTTTTGTTTTTCCTAAATTTGAATTGGTCACTGTTTTCTTCGTATAGTAAATTTCTGGGAAGTACTAATGAAACACAAGTAATAAGTGTAAATATATAATCTTCTGACTCCATGAGCAGTGCTCATTCAGATTGGGAGCTAAAAAAGCCTCCCTAGCAGGCTTATGGGAGAAGGACTTGGCAATCCACTCCCAAGGCAATCCCGAAACAGTCAGCCATTGAAAACCCTATGAGGGTCGCTATGAGTCGGATACCGACTCGACAGCACCTAACAACAACAACAACAAAGCAGGCTTATAATAAAAGAATTCTTGAATGACTTCCAACAGCATGAACTCCTTGAGTTAACACAAACCAAAGTTTCTACACCAACGGCCCTCCAGGAAGCAAAACAATCTGATAAGTTAGAATGCCCATTTTTCATATTGTGGACTCAATAGGGTGACACCTTAATAATAAACTGCCCCTAGTTTCCACTTAAAAACAGAGTAGTTAATAATAGTTAAACTACCCCATTATAATTTGTCATTCATAAAACACCTACGGAATAACTGACCTCCCTGATGTTTGTTACCTAGAGGCAGTAAAGTTTATGCTCTGAGTTGTGGGCTCTTGTTTGTGATCTGGGCTATGGGCTATTGTGATCAATATGTGTTTGTGAAGCCTGTTTCTGTGGGATACCATGCATACTTTTCTTACTGCTTGCAGAACCTAAGTTTAAAAAACTGTATAAAAGGCTGGGCTATCTGGAAAATAAACGGAACAGATCCACACTGCCTCCAAGCTATTGTGTTTGCTGTTACCCACCGCCGAATCCTCATCTGCCTTCGGGAGACCCTGCATTCAATCTAGGCTGCAGCTGGACTGTGGCAATGGCAGTATTGGAGGTGGTGGAAACAAGACAGCCAGGCTTAGCTGGGGGAGGTAGGTCACCAATGGTGCCTGTGAAGGGTGTCTCATTCCCAGGCCCCTCCTCTTTGGCTTTCTACTTCCCACCCCTAGGAAGTGAACAGTTCTGCCTCACTGCAGGACCACAGGACCACAGGATCATAGGACCATAGCCACAGCCAAGCGACCACAGGCTGAAACTTCAGAAACCACGAGAAAACCCAACCTCTCCTCCCTTAGTTGACTTCCTCAAGTATTTTGTCACAATGATGGAAGGCTGACTGGCACAGGGTAGTTGTCTGTGTCAGCCCGTGCTCAGGGGTGGGAAGGGTGGGGACAGTGTCCTTCAGACACCAGGCCCCTCCAGGGGCCCCAGAGGCACCCCTGACCTGGGACTATGACAGTTTCCAGGCTCAAGTTTTCATGCAGGACCAGGGAGAGTAAATTCAGAGTATCGCTGTTGGTAGGTCCCATCAAGTTAGGTCTGATTTGTAGTGAGCCTAGGTACCACAGAATGAAACCCTCCTTGATCCCATGCCATGTACATGATCTTTTCATGGTTGAGCCCACTATTTCAGCCACTGTGTTGGTCTACCTAGTTGTTGTTGTTGTTGTTGTTAGGTGCCATAGAGTCGAGTCCGACTCATAGCGACCCTATGTACAACACATTGAAACACTTGCCGATTCTGTGCCAGGCAAATGATCTTATTTATGTTTAAGTCCATTGTTGCAGACACTGTGTCAATCCATTTGGTGGAGGGTTTTCCTCTTTTGCGTTGACCTGCCACTCTCCCAAACATGATGTCCTTCTCCAGGGATTGATCTCTCCTGACTACATGTCCGAAATATGTAAGACGCAGTTTGGCCATTCTTGCTTCCAAGGAGCACTCTGGTTGTACTTCTTCTAGGACAGATCTGTTGGTTCTTTTGGCAGTACATGGTATATTCAATAGACGTCTCCAGCACCACAATTCAAAAGCATCAATTCTTTTTCTGTCTCTCTTGTTCAATGTCCAGCTTTCACAACCATATGATGCAATTGAAAATACCACGGCATGAGTCAGACGCACCTTCGTCTTCAATGTGACATCTTTGCTTTTCAATACTCTAAAGAGATCTCTTGCCACAGCTTTTCCTAGAGCAATGCGTCTTTTGATTTCTTGACTGCTGCTTCCATGGGTGTTGATTATAGAGCCAAACAAGCAAAATCTTGGACAACCTCAATCTTTTCCCCATTTATTGTGAAGTTGCATGCTGACCCAGTCATAAGGATTTTTGTTTTGTTGATGTTTAGTCGCAACCCATATTGAAGGCTATGATCTTTGATCTTCATCAGTAAATGTTTTAAATCCTCTTCACTTTCAGCAAGCAGAGTTGTGTCATCTGCATAACGCAGGTTGTTAATGAGTCTTCCTCCAATCTTGATGCCACACTCTTCTTCATAAAGTCCAGCTTCTCGGATTATTTGCTCAGTGTATAAATTGAAGAGATAGGATGAAAGTATACAGCCCTGATGCACACCTTTCTCAACTTTAAAACAGGCAGTGTTTCCTTGTTCTATTCGAACAACTGCCTCCTGGTTCAGGTACAGATTTCTCATGAGCACAATTAGGTGTTCTGGTATTCCCATTTTCCGAAGTGTTATCCATAGTTTGTTATGATCCACACAATCAAATGCTTTTGCATAGTCAATAAAACATAGACAGACATCTTTTTGATATTCTCTGCTTTCAGCTAATATCCACCTGACATCAGTAATGATGTCCCTGGTGCCCCGCTCTCTTCTGAATCCTGCTTGATTTTCCAGTAATTTCCTGTCTATATACTGCTGCAGTCCCTTCTGAATGATCTTTAGTAGAATTTTGCTGGTGTGCGATATTAATGATACTGTCCGATAGTTTGCACATTCAGTTGGATCCCCTTTTTGGGGAATAGGCACAAATATGGATCTCTTCTGGTCAGTTGGCCAAGTAGCTGTTTTCCAAATCTGTTGGCATAAACATGTTAACGCCTGCAGTGCTGCATCTGTTTGTTGAAACATCTCTATTGGTAGCCCATCAATTCCTGGAGCCTTGTGTTTCACCAGTTCTTTCAAGGCAGCTTCTACTTTGTCCTTCAACACCATTGGTTCCTCTTCGTATGCAACCTCTTGGAATGGTTGGTCATCTACCAACTCTTTCTTGTATAATGACTCTGTGTATTCTTCCCATCTTCTTTTGATGTTTCCTGCATCATTTAATATTTTCCCTGTAGAATCTTTCACTACTGCCACTCGAGGCTTGAATTTTTTCTTTATTTCCTTAAGCTTGAGAAACACAGAGCGTATTCTTCCCTTTTGGTTTTCTGCCTCCAGCTCCTTGCACATGTCATTATAACATTTGTTTTTGTTTTCTCAAGCTGCCTTCTGAAATCTTCTGTTTAGTTCCTTAACTTCATCATGTCTTCCTTTTGCTTTAGCTGCTCGAAGTTCGAGGGCAAGGTCCAGTGTCTCTTTTGACATATAATTTGGTCTTTTCTTTTTTTCTTGTCTTTTTAAGAACTTTTTGCTTCCTTCTTGAATGATGTCTTTTATGTCATGCCACAACTCTTCTGGTCTCCTATCATTTGTGTCTAATGCATTAAACCTATTTTTCAGGTGGTCTCTGAACTCAGGTGGGATATACTCAAGGCCATACCATGGCTCTTCTATACTTGTTCTAATTTTCTTCAGCTTCAGTTTGAACTTGCATATGAGAAGTTGATGGTCTGATCTATAGTCAGCACCTGGTCTTGTTTTGACATTTTGTACAGAGCTTTTCCATCGTCTCTTTCCACATATGTAGTCAATTTGATTCCTGTATGTGCCATCTGGTGAAGTCCATGTGTATAGTCTCCGTTTATGATGTTGAAAAAATGTATTTGCAATAAAAAGGTCATTGGTCTGACAAAATTCGATCATGCGATCTCCAGCTTCGTTTCTGTCACCAAGACCACATTTTCCAGCTACTAAGCCTTCTTCTTTGTTTCCAACCTTTGCATTCCAGTCAGCAGTGATTATCAGTATGTCTTGATTGCATGTTTGATCTATTTCAGATTGCAGAAGCTGATAGAAGTCTTCCCTTTCTTCATTTGTGGCCTTAGTGGTGGGTGCATAAATTTGAATAATAGTCATATTAAGTGGCCTTCCTTGTAGGCGTATGGATATTATTCTATCACTGACAACATTGTATTTCATGACAGATCTTGA